>PVKP010025002.1:0-34251 GCA_004027715.1 Plecturocebus donacophilus | reverse complement strand
TTGGCATAAAAGAGGTTTTTAATACCCATTTTTAGACTGTATTCTAGCCTGGGCAATAAAACAAGAATCCCATTCTCTCTTCCTCTTTCTCTTCCTCTTTCTTTCTCTCTTTCATTCTTATTTTTTCTTTCTTTTGCTGTTTCTTTCTTTCTCCTTTTCTCTTTTTCTAAAATCTCTTCCTCTTTCTTTCTCTTTCATTCTTTTTTCTTTCTTTTGCTGTTTCTTTCTTTCTCCTTTTCTCTTTTTCTAAAATCTCTTCCTCTTTCTTTTTCTTTTTTTCTTTCTTTTGCTATTTCTTTCTTTCTCCTTTTCTCTCTTTTTCTAAAATCTCTTCCTCTTTCTTTCTCTCTTTCATTCTTTTTATTCTAAAAAAAAAAAAAAAAAAGATAACACACTGAAATGAAAATGTAAAAACAGAAGAAAATCTCCAGGATCTAAGGCTACGCAAAGAATTCTTAGACTTCATACAAAAAGCACAATCCAAAAAAAAAAAAATGAAAAACTGGACCTCATCAAAATTTAAAACTTTTTCTTTTTGTAATTTCTTGGAAAAGGCATATGTTTATATAAGGCAAAAACTGTAACATTGCATTGTGTGGCTTATAATGTACGTAGATGTAATATATATAACAATTATAACCAGCCTGAGCAACACAGGGAGACCCCGTCTCTACAGAGACCAAAAAAATTAGCCAGATGTGGTAGCACACACTTATGGTCTCAACTACTTGGGAGGCTGAGGTAGGAGGATCACTTGGGCCTGGGAGGTCGAGGCTGCAATGAGCTGTGACTGCATCACTGTACTCCTGCCTGGGCTATATACAGAAGGACACCCTGTCTCAACAAACAAAGAAACAATAATAATAATTACAGCTTAAAGCCTCCAGGAAATAAATGGTTGCATGGTCCTCACATTTTATGATATATTAAATCTATGTAAAAACTGTGAACAATTTAGAATGTAAATTAAAATCCCTAGAGTAAAAACACACGTACAAATACTTAAAAGGAAAAACAAACAAACAAATAAAAACAAATTCTGAAAAGGGACACAACAAACTTTTGGGTGTTCTGGAAATGTTCTGTATCTTGACTGTGGCATATATCTGTCAACTCATTTAACTGTATACTTTAAATATATGAAGTTTATTGTACATAAACTAAGCCTGAATAAAGTTCTTTAAAAGTAAAAAAGACACACAGATAACATCATACTTAATGGTGAAAGACTGAAAACTTTCTCAATAAGATTAGGAAAAACAGGATATTTGCTTTCAACTCCTACTCCATATTATACTAGAAGTTCCAGCAAGAACAATTTTTTAAAAAAAGAAACATCTAGGCCAGGCGCAGTAACTCACAGCTGTAATCCCAGCACTCTGGGAGGCTGAGGTGGGTGGATCATGAGGTCAAGAGTTCAAGACCAGCCTGGCCAAGATGGCAGGAGAATCGCTTGAACAGGGCAGGGGTGGGGTGGAGACTGTAGTGAGTCGAGATTGCGCCACTGCACTCCAGCCTGGGCGACGGAGAGACTCCATCTCAAAAAAATAAAATAAATAAATAAAAGAAAGAAAGAAAGAAACACCTTTTTTTTTTTTTTTTTTGAGATGGAGTCTTGATCTGTCGAGTACAGTGGCACAATCTCGGTTCACTGCAACCTCCACTCCCTGGTTCAAGCAATTCCCCTGCCTCAGCCTCCTGAGTAGCTGGGACTACAGGCACACACCACCACGCCTGGCTAATTTTTTTGTATTTTAGTAGAGACGGAGTTTCACCATGGCCAGGATGGTCTCAATCTCCTGACCTTGTGATCCACCTGCCTCAGGCTCCCAAAGTGCTGGGATTACAGGTGAGAGCCACTGCACCCAGCCAGAAACATCTAAATTGGAAAGCAAAATTAAAACTATCTCTATTCACAGATGACATAATCTTATTATAGAAATTCCTATAGAATCCCTAAAAAAAGTATCAGAGCTGATAAACAAATTTAGCAAAATTACAGGATATAAGAGCAACTCACAAAAAATCAGTCGTATTTGTATACCTTAGCAATTAACAATCCAAAATGAACATTAAGAAAAAAATTCCATTTATAATAACAACAAAAATAACTTAAGAAAAAACTTTACAAGGAATTGTAAGACTTGCGGAATACTATGCAGCCATAAAAAAGAATAAAATCATGTCCTTTGCAGCAACATGGATGTACCTGGAAGCCATTATCCTAGGCAAACTAACACAGAAACATAAAACCAAGTATCACATGTCCTCACATATAAGTGGGAGCTAAACACTGGGTACACATGGACATAAAGATGAAAAGAGTAAACACTGGGGACTATATGAGGGGAGAGAGAAAGATGTGGAAAAGAGCTGAAAAACTAATCATTGGGTACTATGCTCAACATCTGAGTGATGGGTTCAGTCATACCCCAGACGTCAGCATCATGCAATATACCTCTGTGCCAATCCTGCACATGTACTCCCTGATTCTAAAAGTTGAAAAATTAAAAAAAAAAAAAATGTGTATGCTGAGAACTACAAAATACTGCTGAAATTAAAAACCAGCGATTTTTTCCCCAGCTTTATTGAGGTATAATTGACAAACAAAAATTGTATATATTTAAGATGCACAGTGTGATGATTTGCTATACATACACAGTGAAATGATTACCACAATAAAATTAATTAACATGAATCATGACACATTTGTTCGTGTATGTGTGGTGCAGACACTTAAGATCTCTTTTAAGGCTGGGCAGGGTGGCTCACGCCCATAATCCCAGCACTTTGGGAGACTGAAGTGGGCTCATCACTTGAGGCCAAGAGTTCAAGACCAGTCTGGACAACATGGTGAAACCCCGTCTCTACTAAAAATACAAAAATTAGCTGGGCATGGTGGCATACACCTGTAGTCTCAGCTACTCAGGAGGCTAAGGCACAAGAATCAATTGAACTCAGGAGGCAGATGTTGAGATGAGCCAAGATTGCACCCCTGCCCTCCAGCCTGAGCAACAGAGTGAGACATTGCCTCAAAAAAAAAAAAAAAAAATCAAGTAAATAACACATTACATCCCTAGAACTTACTCATCTTATAAGTTTATACCCTTTAACCAAATCTCTCCATTTCTCCTACTTCTCAGCCCTTGGCAACCATTATTCCACTCTCTGCTTCTATGACTTTGATATTATAGGTTCCACATATAAGTAAGATCATACAGTATCTTTCTGTATCTGCTTGTTTCACTTAGTATAATGTCCTCCTGGTTCATCCATGTTGTCACAAATGGCAGGATTTCCTTCTTTTTTAATGGATGATTTCCTGAATTTCTTTCTTTTTTAATACATACATATGTATATGCACAAACACCACATTTTCATTATCCATTCATCCGTCAACACTTGTTTCCATATCTTAGCTATTGTGAATAAAGCTGCAATAAATATGAGGGTGCAGATATGTCAAGATACTGATTTATTTTCCTTTGGATATATGCCCAGAAGTGAAATGGCTGGATTGTATGGTAGTTTTTTTTATTTTTTTTAGGAACTTTCATACTGTTTTTGTTTGTTTGTTTTTGAGACAGGGTCTTGCTCTGTTGCCCAGGCTGGAGGGCAGTGGTGCAATCACTGCTCACCGCAGCCTTGACCTCCTGGGTTCACAGGATCCTTCTGCCTCAGCCTCCTGAGTAGCTGGGAATATGGGTACATACCACCACATCTAACTAATTTTTGTATTTTTTTGTAGAGATGAAGAGGTCTCACTATGTTGCCCAGGCTGGTCTTGAACTCTTAGCTCAAGCAATCCTCCTGCCTCAGCCTCATAAAGTACTGGGATTACAGACATGAGCCACCGCACCTGGCCTCATACTGTTTTCCATAACGGCTACACCAATTTACATTCCCATCAACAGTGTACAAGGGTTCCCTTTTCTCCACACCTTGCCGACACTTAAAGAACATCTAATTTGATGAAAATGCACCCATGTTCCTAGACTGGAAGACTATTATTAAGAGACAATACTACCCAAGCAATATATAAAGTTAAAACAATGCCTATCAAAATCCCAGCTTTTTGGGCAAAACTTGACAAGCAGATCCTAAAATTCATGTGGAAATGCAAGGGACTCAGAGGAACCAAAATAATCTTGAGAAAGGAAAACTAAGTTGGAAGACTCATAATTTTATTGTGAATTGATTGTCAATAAGGGTGCCAAGGCTATTCAATAGCCTTTCGAGTAAATGGCACTGGAAAAACTGGATGTCCACATGGAAAGAATGAAATTGGACCTTAAACTATATATATCTCAAACTATATACAAAAATTAACTCAAAATGGATCAAAGACCCAAATTTAAGAGCTAATATTTAAAACTCTTAGAAGAAACCATAAGGGAAAATCTTCGTGACCTTGGATTAAGCAACGGTTTCTTAGATATGACACGAAAAGCACAAAGTAACTAAAGAAAACATTGATAAATTGGACTTTATCAAATTCTTAAAAAATTATGCCACAAAGGACAACATCAAGAAAGTGAAAAGACAACCCACAGAGTGGGAGAATATATTTGTAAATCACACATCTGATAATGATCTAAGTATCCAGAATATATAAAGAACTTTTATTACTCAACAATAAAAAGACAAAAAGATACCCAATTAAAAACTGGGTAAAGGGGTTAGGCTCATGCCTATAATCCTGGCACTTTAGGAGGCCAAGGTGGGAGGATCGCTTGAGACCAGGCATTCAAAACCAGCCAGGGCAATATGGTGAGACCTCAACTCTACAAAAAATAAAATAATAAAATAAAAACTGGGCAAAGGATTTCAATAGATATTTCTCCAAAGAAGATAAAAGATACACAAAAGGCCTACGTGCATATGAAAAGATGCTCAACATCATTAGTCTTCGGGAAAATGCAAATCAAACCACAATGAGACACCACATCACACTCATTAGGATGTCTACAATAAAAAAGGCAGATAACAAGTGTTGGTAGAGATGTGGAGAAAGGAAGTCTTTTCAACAGATAAAGCTAAAACAATAGGATATTCATACAGGGAAAAAAAAAAAAAAGAACCTTGACCCCTTCACAGCATTCATAAAAATTAATTCAAGATGAACCATGGACTTAAACATAAAACTATAAAACATATGAAAGTCTTCTTGTAACTTGGGTATGGGCAAAGGTTTCATGGGCCACAGAAAGCAGTAACTACAATAGAAAAACTTTGATGAATCAGACTTCATCAAAATGAAATGTTTTGTCTCATTAAATGAGACCATTACAAAAACGAATGGGCAACATACAGACTGGATAATATATTTATAAAACATGTATCTGACAAAGGACTGGTATAATCCAGAATATATAAAGAATTTAAGTCCATAATAAAAAGACAAACACGAGCAAATAAAATGGGCAAATGACTTGAACAGACACTTCACAAAGAAAGATATAAAAAGGCCAACAAATAAATGAAAAGGTACTCAACACTGTAGTCATCAGGGAAATACAAATTCAAACCACAGTGAGATACCATTATACAGCAACTAGAATAGCTAAAATTAAAAATGCCAGTGAGGGTGTGGAGCTCTCATACATTGCTGGTGTTAGTGCAGCCCATTTGGAAAACTGACAATTTCTTAAAAAATTAAACACTTATTCTATGACGCAGCAGTTCTATTTCTAGGTATAATTCAAGAGAAATGAAAACATGTTTACCAAAAAAAGCTTATATAGGAATGTTCATTGTCGCTTTATTCACAATAGCCCAAAACTAGAAACCACTTAGGTGTTTATGAATAGTAGGATGATAAATAAATTTCATATATCCATACAATGGAATATTCTCCTGCAGTTAAAAAAAAGAACGAGCAACTGATACATATACAACATGGATCAATCTCAAAAACATGTTGAATAAGAAAAGCCTTATACAAGAATACATATTATATTATCCCATTTATATAAAGGTTTAGAATGGGCTAAGTTAACCTATAGTGAAAAAATTGGCTAGGCATGGTGACATATGTCTGTAATTCCAGCACTTTGGGAGGCCAACATGGAAGGATCGCATGAGCCCAGAAGTTCAAGACCAGCATGAGCAACATGGCAAGACCCTGTCTCTACAAAAAAAAATAAAACTTATTATATAAGTAGCTGTGGACCCAGCTACTCAGGAAGCTTAGGTACAAGGATGGCTTGAGCCAGGAGGTCGAGGCTACAGTGAGCCATGTCTGTACCACTACACTCCAGCCTGGGCAACAGAGCAAGATCTTATCTCAAAGAACAACAAATAATCAACAGTGGTTGACTCTAGCGGATGTGGAGAAGACTGACTGGGAAGGGGCATGAGGGAACTTTCTGGAGTAATGGCAATATTCTCTATCAGGTGGCAAGCCACAGCCTTCAGGCCAAATCTGGCACACCACCTGTTTTTGTGAGCAAAGGTTTACTGGAACACAGCTGCATCTATTTGTTTACATATTTATGGTTGTTTTCATGCATACAACAGCAGAACTAAGTAACTACAACAGAGATTATACAACCTGCAAAGCCTACATTATTTACTATCCAGACCTTTACAGAAAAGACTATTAACACCTCTTCTATGTCTTGATAATGGTTGGTGTTACATAGGTGTAAGCATTTGTCGAAACTCATGAATTACGATTTATGCATTTTACTGTACTTATATTTCAACTAAAAAACATAAATACTGAGTTCTAGTCAATGATATGTATGCTGAAGTATTTATGGATGATGTATACTGATGTTAGCAACTTCCTCTAAACTTTGAAATGCACCAGATAAATAAAATGGATTAATAAAGGGATAAAGGGATAACTAGATATGTGACAGAGCAAATAAAGCAAAAGTGAACTGTATAATTTAGGTGTTAGGTATTGGGTGTTCATGCTACAATTTTTTTTCAATATTTTGTAGATTTGAAGTTTTTCTTATTAAGATGTTGGGGAAAACTTTTTAATTAGGTAAGGAGAGTATACAACACATGCAATCTGCCCATAGAATGAACATTAAAATCCAAAGTGCTTTGTTAATCACATCTATGTATTGCAGGAAACCGAAAGAAAAAAAGGAAGAAAAAAAGATGCTTTGTTAAATCCCTTACTCTAAAATAAATAAATCCCAGAATAGTATACCCTGTCTGAAGAAACTTCAGCTACAAAGATCTTTATTTATTCTCGCTCAGTCCTGTTAGGAGTCAGAACTCACATACTGGAATCCATTATAATTTATGCCCTTGATGAAGAGGAGATTTTATAAAATACATAATACTTGAAGTAATAGCTATTTGGTAGAGTAATATATTATCACTAGAAAATAACTAGGCCAGGCACAGTGGCTCATGCCTGTAATCCTAGTACTTTGGGAGTCTGAGGCAGGTGGATCACGAGGTCAGGAGTTTGATACCAGCCTGGACAATATGGTGAAACTTCAACTCTACTAAAAATACAAAAATTAGCTGGGCATGGTGGCACATGCCTATAGTCCCAGCTACTTGGGAGGTTGAGGCAGGAGAATCGCTTGAACCTGGGAGGTGGAGGTTGCAGTGAGCTGAGATCATGCCACTGCACTCCAGCCTGGGCGACAGAGCAAGATTCCATCTCAAGAAAAAAAAAAAAAAACTCATACAGCATAGCACACCTTGAAAGGTAAATATAAGCACCTCAAAGTATTTTATTAGCCAAACAATAAATCCAGTGTTTTAGATATGCCTAAAGCAAGGCAGAAGAGCAAAAACAATAAGTTAGATTCTCAGTTCTTTCCTTTAATTAATAATTCAATCAAGGGCTGGGTGCGGTGGCTCACACCTGTAATCCCAGCACTTTGGGAGGCTGAGGTGGGTGGATCACTTGACATCAGGAGTGTGATACCAGCCTGGCCAACATGGTGAAACCCTGTCTCTACTAAAAATACAAAAATTAGCTGGGCATGGTAGCAGATGCCTGTAATCCCAGCTATTCAGGAGGTTGAGGCAGGAGAATCAGTTGAACCCGGGAGGGTTCACTGCAGAGGTTGCAGTGAGCCGAGATGGCACCACTGCACTCCAGCCTGGGTGACAGAGCAAGACTCTGCCTCAAAAAAAAAAAAAAAAAAAATTCCATCAATTCCCTGAATTAACTAAATCTCACTCAAGTCATCATAACCTTTTTCTCTAATTCTGGTGGGGAGGATAACTATCTTACAAAGCAGATGGGTAGTAAATATGATGGAATATGCTGGGTTCAAACACTAGCTCTTGTGTATGACACTAGAAAAGTTACTTAACCTCTATGAACCTCAGTTTCTTCATCGGTAAAACAAGGTAGCAATGGGATTCCTAGGGTTGGTGTTAGGATGTACATGTAATGCCTTTAGAATAGTATTTGGCACATAAGAATCACTCAACAGTATTATCTCACTAAGGCAAATGCTTTATTATACATGTAGAACAGTCAGAGAACCATAGGTTCCAAACATTTTAGGACTAAAGGATCTTGGAAAGCTATACTTGCCTCCTTGCTGTTTTCCAAATATGCCAGACAAATTTCTTCCTTAGGGCCTTTGCACCTGTCATTCCCTCAGTCTGAAATATACATTACTGACTCCCTCACCTCATTCAAGTGTCTGCTCAAATATTACCTTCTCAATGACACCTACTCTGATGGCCACCTTCCTTAAAACTGCAACCTACCTTCCTCCTTTTCCTGCTCTACATTTTCCTCAAAGCACCTTGTACTATATAATTTCCTTTTTATAATGGTTATTGACAATCTTTCCCCATTAGACAACATATCTCAAGGACAGAAGGGGTTTTTGCATTTTATTCCCTGTTATATCCCAAGTAGGTCCTCAAGTTTTTTTTTATTGTCATCATCTGGTCTAATCCCTTCACTTTACAGATGAGAAAATCCAGACAGGACCTGAATCAAGGTCACCCAGGAAGTAAGGAAAGAGTCAGGAATAGGGACCACAACTCCCACTGAAGTGCTTTATCTATTATAGTTCACTATCTTCTTGACCCTTAAACATCACAAAAAAATCACAATCGTCCTCATTTTTCTTTGGATTCCTTTGGATTTTTAGACAGAGTCTTGCTCTGTCACCCAGGCTGAGTGAAGTGGTGTGATCTCAGCTCACTGCAACCTCCGCCTCCTGGGTTCAAGCAATTCTCCCACCTCAGCCTCCCAGGTAGCTGGGACTGTGGGAGCACACCACCATGCCCACCCAATTTTTGTTTTTTAGTAGAGACGAGGTTTTGCCAGTAGGATTTACCTTTGGAATTTCTTGGCCTTTTAAATGCTGCTGTGCATGTAACACAGAAATGCTATGAAAAGCAGTGGAAGCCTCTACCAGAATGCTAAGTGCCAGGAGATGAACCGAAGATTGCTGATTTGGAAGGGCTATCCTAGAGCCTTGATAGTAGGTGTGCTGTTGTAATTGTGGTTCTGATGACCCAGAGACAGGTGCTAAGCTGTAAGATGGCTGCCACTGTGGCTGGTCAGCAGACTGCTGCTGGATGTATGCTGGCTGAAACTATGCTAGGGTTTTCTGTAGGGGAAAAGTCTGATTGTTGTCTAGTGCCTGAAGCACTTGAGGCTGCTCTAAAGGCTGTATTACATATTGTTGTTCCAGGGCCACCAGCTGCAACTGTTCTCGCAAAGGATGTATAATCTGGACCATGTTTGTAATGGTATTTGGAACACCTGGTAATGGCTGAACTTGCTTAGGTGCCTGTGAATGAGGTACCTGCTGCTGGAGAGCAGCATGTTGACTATACAAAGATTGCTGTTGATCTGTGGGACCTTCCTGAGTAGAAAACTGATGGGTTTCCCGTGCTTGTCTATGAGATGAATGAGTCATCTGCTGCTGCTGCTGAATGAAAGCTAAGTGAGAAACCCGGCTTGGTGCTAGATGTGACTGGGAAAGCTGTGCTGAGAAATGTGTGGGCTGGATCTGTGCCTGTGAAGAGGCCCGCCGAATAAAGGACATCTGCTCAAGGTTTTGAAGCTGTCCTTCCATTGCCCTCTGAGATATAATGCTAGTTGACTGGGCCTGAGCTTTTAGCTGCTGGTGTCCAAAACTGACATCTGCTTGGGATGGAGTTGCTGAAAGCTGGACATTAAAGGCTCAGTAGAATGTGTCTGTGTATCTAAGGTTGGTATTAAATACATCCCTTGTTCCAATGTTGAAGAAGAACTACCTTGGGGTTGTGTTAAATAGGCTTACTGCTCAAAAGTCTATGCTACAAATGGTGGCACAGAGTATAACTTCTGATCTGCAGGGTCTGCCATATGTACTCGCTTGCTATCAGGAGGGCTTATTGTATACACCTGCTGGGTTACGAAGCTTCCACGTTCAGTTGTCTGGATGGTGTCAGCAGTTTGTCCTAAATAAGATACATGCTCAAGAGACAGTGCCTGATAAGCAGGCTGTTCCATAGGTTGCACAGGGTAAGCTGCCTGGATTGCATACGCTGCCTTGTCTGGAAAAGGTAACTGAAGCGGAGGTTGCACTAGATAAGCAGGCTGCACGTGAGTCAGTGCCAAATACAAGGGCCGTACTGCAGCTGGGACTGGATAAGAAGTCTGCATACAATACGTTGGCTGTGATCTCGGTGGCCATACAGTGTAAAGAGGATGCTCCAGGACTGGCAGTGAATAAACAGACTGTTTATGTGGTGGAGCCTGAATTGGGTAAGTTGGCTGTGATGAGTAAGAAGTTTGTTCCTGGGGACATATCACAAAGGGCAGCTGCTCAGGAGCCTTCAATGGGAAGGATGATAATTCTGCAGGTGGCCCTGGATAAGCATGTTGAACAGAGTAAGAAGGCTGTTGCAGGTGCTGAATCACACTTCAGTACCTCTCTTTGGCTGCTGCTGACTTGCAAGAGCTTCAGACTCTTGCAGAATACAATCCTGCTGAATATTTTTCTGTAAAGATGCCAAAATCTTAGGTTGTAAAATTAATGACTGTTGCTGAATAGAGGCTTGGAAACAACGCTCCTTTAAATGCATGGTCTGGCTTTGTGGCATTGAAGAATCTGAAGTTAGAGACTCCTGATGTACCAATGGGCATGGCTGTGATACTGAATGTATCTTTTGTGAAGGCTAATGGGCCCCTGAATGCCCCCCAATGAAATTAGAAGGGAGATGAGCTGTACCAGCAGCATTCTGTGCGCTGCTCACATGTTGGACAGAAGAATGATTCGATAAAGCCTGAGGGTGATTAACTGGTAAGAAACTAGAAGTCTGACTGGCATCTGGTGCTTTGGTTAATGCCTGATTCCCATTTCTAGGATCACGCTCAAGTTGAAGAGCAGCTGTTGGATGCTGGGAGGTCATCTGTGAAGCAGACAACGTCTGAGGAGAAACTGCAGAAAGACTGGTTGTGGCCGGGCATGGTGGCTCATGCCTGTAATCCCAGCATTTTGGGAGGCCAAGGCAGGCAGATCACTTGAGGCCAGGAGTTCAAGACCAGCCTGGCCTCATGGCAAAATCCCATCTCTACTAAAAAATACAAAAATTGGGCGGGCATGATGGCGTGCTCCTGTAGTCCCAGCTACTTGGGAGGCTGAGGTGGGAGAATCGCTTGAACCCAGGAGGTGGAGGTTTCAGTGAGCTGAGATCACACCACTTCACTTGAGACTGGGTGACAGAACACGACTCTGTCAAGAAAGAGGGAGGGAGGGAAGAAGGAGAAAAGAAAGAAAAGGAAAGAAAGAAAAAAAAGGAAGAAAGAAGAGAAAGAAAAGAAAAAAAAGAAGGAAGGAAGGATTGGTTGTGGAACTCCAATAACTGAGAAGTCTGAAGTCATAGGTTGGGCTGAAGTTTTTCCTGCCCCAAAGGCCAGCTGCAGGTACAAGGAGAATGCATACACTATGCCCATTTTAATGGGACTGTCCCAGACAGATTGATAAAGAAAATAATGCTATGTTCCAAAAATTTCAGCAAATTATCAAAAAGGTGATAGGTATAGCATTAGTCCTATAAAAATCCTAATACCATGAGTAAATGCTAGTTGACTGAATACACTAAGGAGTTGAGACCAGTCACAGCAATATATCGCCCACGGTTTCTCATTTATTGCATGTACTACATAACTGATTCAAACCCTGGCAGAGATTCTGAGTATCTGAATCTGACACCGTCACACACCTGACAGTGGAAGTCCCATGAGAAAGCCCAAAGGATTTGAGTATCATTCCTAAAATGAGTATAGATACTCTCTCAAGAAGAGAGAGTTGGCAGAAATAAATACAGATTATTTGCAATAATTTCTAGAATTTGGGCTACCATGCTCATAAAAAGACCCATATAATCAGAGTTCTTGCTTATGTGGCTTCTATATATTACATAAAAAGGGCAAGCTACAAAATTCGTATGTACATGATATACATGTGTACATATAAACAAAGTTATACATGTGTACATAGAAAAACAGATAAATCTAAAGGCTATACCTCAAACATAAACAAGTTGTCTGTAGCTAGAGAAATAACAAGTAATTTTTCACTTTCTCTTTTATAACATTATGGGATTTATTTTAAAATAAGCAAATAATTCTTTGATAATTAATTTACTTTTCTTTTATCGGAGACAGAGTCTCGCTCTGTCGCCTGGGCTAGAGTGCAGTGATGTGATCTCAGCTCACTGCAACTTCTGCCTCTGGGGTTCAAGCGGTTCTCCTGCCTCAGCCTCCTGAGTAGCTGGGATTATAAACATGTGCCACCACGCCCAGCTAATTAATTTTGTATTTTTAGTAGAGACAGGATTTCATCATGTTGGTCAGGCTGGTCTCAAACTCCTGACCTCGTGATCCGCCTGCCTTGGCCTCCCAAAGTGCTGGGATTATAGGCATGAGCCACTGCACCCAACCTAAAATTTTTTTTAATTTTTTTTAACACATTTTAAAATAAACATACCTGTATGCTTACGTAGTTTAACCTAAGTTAAATTTAAGCACCCACTCAACATACTTTGCATTATAGGCTTAGAAAGAAGCAAATCAAACTACAACATGAGCTCAATTACAACTAGGCACCATATCGCTTATAAATACTAGCCAAGTATCTGGCACCGTTAACTGTATCAAACTAAATCTACCTCTAGCAGATTTTAAATGCACCTGGCATTTGTGAAGTACATGCTTTTCCCTACAAAACTGAGCTCTTTGAAGGCAAGGATCATTTTATTTTACTTCATATCCCCAGAAGGAAGTAACCATTAAAAATCTGATGATGAACTGATAATATACTAATCTCTTAAAGATGCACTAGCAACTACCCAAACCAGGCATTCTCTGTTAGCTAGCAGCTAAACAGGAACTTAGATCATCTCACTCCGAGAGAGAGAAGACACATGCAAGATATGGTGGGAAGTGAGGGGAGAAAACCCGGTAATGGTAAAGAAAAATACAACCATGCAGCCAGAGTCCATAACCTAGGGAACCAGGATACAGTCTTAATATATGAACTCACACACAGACTGTTAGTTAACTCTTTGTCAGAAATGAATAATGCTGACTTTAAAAGTCTTAAAGACAGGCCAGGCGCAGTGGCTTATGCCTGTAATCATAACAATTTGGGAAACCAAGGTGGGCAGATTGCCTGAGCTCAGGAGTTCAAGACCAGCCTGGGCAACAAGGTGAAACCCCGTATCTACTAAAACTAAAATGCAAAAAATTAGCCAGGCATGACAGTGTGCGCCTGTAGTTCCAGCTACTTGGGAGGCTGAGGCAGGAGAACTGCTTGAACCCAGGAGGCAGAGGTTGCGGTGAGCCGAGATTGCACCACTGCACTCCAGCCTGGGGGACAGAGTGAGACTCCGTATTAAAAAAAAAAAATTCTGAAAAACAAACACTTCTTATTTTTCCTACAGAAATTAACATGAACCAAAACAAGTCAAGAGTTTAGATGAACATGCTAAAGTTGTGAAAATCTATGAAATACTATTTCTAATTAACTGCAATAGACATCCTTTCATGTTCAAATCAGGGTGGAAAAGTTTAATACAAAGAACAAATAATCATTAATAAGAGGAAGAGATCAATCCTAAATAAATCCTTTGTCCACATATACTGAGCTCTCTACTTCTTCTCCAATTATACAAGTAGTGTCTCCAGATTCTGGTTACACAATGTTAGGCACACGAAGAAGAATGTCTTGGGTGAAAGGAAATCATAAAAAACGTTTAGCTTTCGGTGACCTTTCTCTAAACTATAATAGATTTATAAAAGAGAATCTTTGCCTATTGGAAAATCTAGGCAATGTTAAATTTGTTTAAATGAATACAGAGCCTCTAAAATGTGTCTTACCTTTATCTGTGGAACCTTCTGAACAGTTAATGGGGAAACCTGGGGTTGAGTCAGTTTTGGCTGCTTCTGTAACTGTTAAAATAAGGGGAAAAAAAGATTAAAGATAAACTTTCCCATTTATAGCAAATATACTGATTATATATTTAAAAATATAACAGTTCACCTCACCCCTGAAACTTGCTGGTAATGTCCTGCTAGTTGCTGAGATGAATAAATTTGCCCTGGAACATTTATTTCAGCCTGCGGGATGTTAGAAACCATTGGAGAGCCAATCATTTGATTTGAGGAATAGGCTACACTGGGCTGACTTGAAGTATCTGAATGTATAACTGATGCAGCTCCGGTCTCAGACAAATTGTCACCTATAACAAAGAAAATAAGTAACAGGTAGAAGGGAAAACCTGAAGCACAAAATGTCCAAATGGTATAGGTAATGGTGTCTCTTTAATGGCTTTTTTACTCTGAGAACCTGATATAGCTTCAAATAAAATATTTACACTATAGCATTAATCAAAAACCAGCATGTAAATTCTGTATCAAACAATGAAATGTTGACATTGTGGTATAACTAAAATTTTCTTAGTAAAGCAAACCTAAAAATAGAGCATCAGATAAAAATCAACTCCATTTGGTGGCCATGTCACGTATATCCCTAACTAATCTACACTTGACATTAGGATTTCAGTAAAATATGTCATATTCTCCTTCTCCTATAACCTAGAATACTGTCTTTGTAGAACAATAGGTTATTATTATGCAAATACTATATCCTTCTGGAAGATAAGATGCATTACAGCAGGAAATTAGCAGAACTGTGCTAATTTTATACTTGAGCCTAAAATACAAAGGGTCTTAAAGACTAGAAAATTCCTTCTTGAGGAATAAATTTTACCTTTAGTTCTAAATTTTTGCTTTGTTTTGTTTTTTTGAGCCAGACTGGAGTACAACGGCACAATCTCGGCTCACTGCAACCTCTGCCTCCCTGGTTCAAGCGATTCTCCTGCCTCAGACTCCTAAGTAGCTGGGACTACAGGCATGCGCCACCATGCCCGGCTAATTTTTTTATTTTAGTAGAGACGAGGTTTCACCATGTTGGCCAGGATGGTCTCCATCTCTTGACCTCGTGATCTGCCTGCCTCGGCCTCCCAAAGTGCTGGGATTATAGGCATGAGCCAAGCTACCAAGCCTGGCCTAGCTCTTTATTTTCTTTATTAAAAGATTTATGCAGCTGGGTGCAGTGGGTCATGCCTGTGATCCTAACACTTGGGAGGCTGAGGCAGGCAGATGGCTTCAGCCCAGGAGTTTGAGACCAGCCTGGCCAATATGGTGAAACCCCATCTCTACCAAAAGAAAATACAACAATTAGCCAGGTATAGTGGCATGCACTTGTAGTCCCAGCTATTCAGGGTGCTAAGGTGGGAGGATCACGTGAGCCTAGGGAGGTTGAGGCTGCAGGGAGTCATGATCGTGCCAGTGCACTCCAGCCTGGGTGACAGAGCAAGGCCCTGCCTCAAAAAAAAAAAAAAAAAAAAAAGATTTATGTTGGACCCTCAAAAATGATAATAAGGTCATTTTATTTACACTCTGAACAAAACCAGATGCTAGATTATAATCCTTCCACAACTAGCACCTTAGACAAGTCACTTAACAAACAGTCTATTTCAGGGGTTTTATAAAAGGCTTGATGAAATGATAGATAACAACAGAATGCTCTGAAAAACACAGTAGTGTTACTTAAAGATACAAAAAGGTCTCTGCACAGCTGAGATGAAAAAATAAAAAATAAAAATAAAAATAAAAGATACAAAAAGGAAAAGAAACAAAATAGGCCATTGACCACTGCCCTTCAAAATAAACAAAGATTAGGGAATATAATTGCACGTTTGTTTGCTTTTACAAGCTGTAACTGTGTTACCTGTAACAGAGGAGCAGTGCTGCTGTGGTTTTCTTTGTAGAATCTGTTGTCTAACATGTTGATCAACTTCAGTTTCTTCACATTCAGCCCCAGTTTGCTGAGTAGGAGCAGGGGGCAAAGTTGTATTCTGGGGCTGAGGGAATACATTCCCCACAGATTTGCACTGAGAATCCCTGCGTTTTTCCAAGCAGCCAGCAGGCTTCTTCTCCCTTGTCTTCTTTATCGGGGTCACCCGGTCTCTGATGGATTTAGCAACAGCTTTGGAATCACTTTCATGAAAGAACCCAGACTTGACCTACAAACAAAACATAATAAGCAAACTACTTCTTTAACATTTAAGATTTTAACTCTTTTTTTTTTTTTTTTTTTTTTTTTTGAGATGGAGTCTTGCTCTGTCGCCCAGGCTGGAGTAAAATGGCGCAATCTCAGCTCACCGCAAGCTCTGCCTCCCAGGTTCAAGCAATTCTCCTGCCTCAGCCTGAGCCTCCCAAGTAGCTGGGATTACAGGTGCCCACCACCACACCCAGCTAATTTTTTTTGTATTTTTAGTAGAGACGGGGCTTCACTGTGTTGGCCAGGCTGGTCTCAAACTCCTGACCTCGTGATCCGCCTGCCTTGGCCTCCCAAAGTGCTGGGATTACAAGCGTGAGCCACCACACCTGGCCAATTTTAACTTTTTTTTACTAGCAGTTATTTTATGCCCCCAAATTCCAAATTAATGGTTAATCTATTTCTATATTCTCTCTTAAAGAAAGACATACATAAGTGTCAGAGCCTCTAATTGGCATGAGAAAAATCAATACTATTACTAAGCATTGTTAAAATAATTCAGGCTTTAAACAAAAACAAAACGATTTGATGTTTCAGTGTATGCAGCCTTATCACAGGTTATTTAGAACTGCCATTAAGTTTTTTGAAGGATTAAAAAGGTTTCCTTATTCAGCAACATTAAGTATCTACAATGTGCGTGGTACTAGGTACCAGATATAGGTGACTAAGTCAGTGCTTTATCATGTATGAGCACACTATCTGGTGGTGTGAAATGGACATACCTTGAAATGAGCTAAAAGTGAGCTGTTGTAAAGGTCTTAAGTAGGAGCACATTGCATCTCTGGAGGAAATAGAGTAAATGCTGTCACAGAAGAATTCTATTTTTTTTTTTTTTTTGAGAGACAGAGTCTCACTCTGTTGCCCAAGCTAGAATGCAGTGGTACGATGATAGGTCACTGCAGCCTTAACCTCACAGGCTCAAGTGATGCTCCCACCTCAGCCTCCCAAGTAGCTGGGATCATAGGCGTGCACCACCACATCTGGCTAATTTTTAATTTTTTGTAGAGACGGGGTCTCCCTATATTGCTTGGGCTTTGGTCTCGAACTCCTGGGCTCAAGCAATCCTCTCGCCTTGGCCTCCCCAAAGTGCGGGGATGACAGGTATGAGCCATCACATCTAGCCTGGAAGATAAATTCTGACCTGCATTAAAGCCAAAAAGGAACATGCACACTATTGAGGGATGTGCAGAAGTTTGGAGTGAGGACCAACATTCTAGGCAGAGGCAAGTATGCTAACGGTGAAGTACTACATCTTACTAGGCATTAGAAGAGAGAGAGAGAGAAGAAGAAAAGGTTCTGCCTTGTCATCTCAGAGGAACAGAGCTGAGCAGTAGAGAAGATCATTTGAGGAGGTACCATGATATAACCTTCTCAGTTCTGTAATCTACTTTAAGGTGCTCCCTCTTAATCCCCAAACCTGTAAATATGAGATATCACTCCCATCACTGTGTTTGCTATAATATATAGCACAATTGGCCTTAATCTAGGCAGGTTATCTGCATGAATCTTTTACCAGCTGCTGGCACTAGCAGGATTCAATATGCCACCGCTAACTTTGAAGATGGGGTGGAGGCATGGGAAAGGACTGAAGAGTGACTTCTAGGAACTGAAAGTGGACCCAGCTAATAGCCAGCAAGGAAACAGGGACTTCAGTCTTACAACTGCATTGAATTGAATTCTACCAACAACTTGGATGAGCTTGAAAGCAGATTCTTCCCCAGAATCTCCAGAGAAGAGCCCAGGTCAGTCAACACTTTGATTTTGGCATTATGAGATCCTAAGCAGAAAATCCAGCCAAGTCCACCAGGATTTCTGACCTACAGAATTGTGAGATAAATGGGCTGTTGGCCAGGCACGGTGGCTCACACCTATAATCCCAGCACTTCAGGAGGCTGAGGCCAGTGGATCACCTGAGGTCAGGAGTTCAAGATCAGCCTGACCAACATGGAGAAACCCCATCCCTACTAAAAATACAAAATTAGCTGGGCATGGTGGTGCATGCCTGTAATCCCAGCTACTTGGGAGGCTGAGGCAGAAGAATTGCTTGAACCTGGGAGGCAGAGGTTGGGGAGAGCCTAGATCACGCCACTGTACTCCAGCCTGGGCAACAAGAGCAAAATTCCATCTCAAAAAAGAAAAAAGCGTGTTGTTTTAAGCCACTAAATTTATAGTAACTTGTTACATAGCAATAAAAAACTAATATAGTCTCCTACTATTAATTATTAGTAGACAGCAAAGATTTACCAGAAATATGAGAAAAGCCTCTCACAAGAAGACAGAACAAGGCCGGGCACGGTGGCTCATGCCTGTAATCCCAGAACTTTGGGAGACTAAGGCGGGTGGATCGCCTGAGGTCAGGAGTTCGATACCAGCCTGGCCAACATGGTGAAACCCTGTCTCTACTAAAAATACCAAAAAATATTAGCTGGACATGGTGATGGGTGCCTGTAATTCCAGCTACTAGGGAGGCTGGGGCAGGAGAATCACTTGAATCTGGGAGGCGGAGGTCACAGTGAGCCGAGATTGTGCCATTGCACTCCAAGCTGGGCAACAAGAGCAAAACTCTGTCTCAAAAAAAAAAAAAAAAGATAGAACACAAAACCAACAAAGAGAAAACCAGCAACTTGGAGGAAACAGACTATGACAGAGATATAAAGTAATATTGCATCTACAAAACAAAGAACAAAGTGTTGACTTTAAAAAAAGAACAGACAAAAAATAAAAACAGACTCTTGAAATTCAAAACATGATAGCAGAAACGAAAAACTCAATAGAGGGGTTAGAAAGTAAAGTTGGTAATATCTGCCAGAAAGGAGAATAAAAAGACAAAATGGTAGAAAACAGAAAAGATAAGAATATTGAAGAATGAATCCAAAATGCTCAACATCCAAACAATAGCTGCTCCAGAAAGAGAAAACAAAGAAAAAGAAATCATTAACAAAATACTTCAAGTAATTTCCCAAAAACTAAAGGATATGGACTGATGGATCGAAAGGGTCCACTGAGTATCCAAAATAATGGTTGAAGATAGCCGAAATCAAGATACATCACTGAAATTTTAGAACACTACGAAGAAACAGAAGATATTACAAGCTTCCAGAGAGGAAAACAATGGGTCATATGCAAAAGATCAGTAATTATAACAATTCTGGACTTAACAGCAATGCTGAAAGCTAGTAGAGCATGGAGCAATAACTCCAAATTAAAAAAAAAAAGCCAACATAAAATGTCTTTAATGGTTGACTAAATATGAATATAGAAAAAAGTGTTTCTTTTTGTTTGTTTGTTTTTTGAGATGGAGCCTCACTCTGTCGCCAGGCTGGAGTGCAGTGGAGCAATCTCAGCTCACTGCAACCTCCACTCTGCCTCCCAGGCTCAAGCGATTCTCCTGCCTCAGCCTCCCAAGTACCTGGGAGTACAAGTGTGTGCCACCATGCCCAGCTAATTTTTGTATTTTGGGTAGAGACGGGGTTTCACCATGTTGGCCAGGATGGTCTCCATCTCATTACCTCATGATCCACCCGCCTCAGCCTCCCAAAGTGCTGGGATTACAGGCATGAGCCACCGCATGTGTCTGAAAAAGGTGTTTTTATGCATGTAAATATCAGAGAATTTAACTACAATGTACTCTTTCATAAGAAGCTAGCAGAGGAAGTGTGTCACTGAAAAGGATACACCAAGAAAGAGAAAGACACGGGATTTAGGAAACCCAAAATTAAATACAGGAGTGAAGCAAAGAGGAGTCTAGGAAGACGATAAAGGGAAATGCAAGGGTGATAGCTGTGTACCGGATGTCCAAAGTAATCATTCCAGATTAGAACAGTATGATCAGAAAGACATGTTAAAGACTATCATTTCAAAGTCCCCACTGTCATTGCCTCACCCTGCTTCTTAACCTGAGGCCAGAATGCCCAGGTGAGTCTGGCTCAGACGGTCTGTACTTGGCTGGTTTTGAGTATGTGCTGCTGCGGCTCCTGCACACTCTCCCACCAGCACTGCAGCTGCCTGGAGCAGGTGTGGACATGGATTTCACCCCACAGAAGTTGCCTGCTGTGATCTACTATTGAGGGTGTGGGCTGGTCACAGAGAGATTGGAAGCGAAGAGTCAGAGTGACCCACTCCCCATCAAACCACACGGTAACCAGACAACTAATTTCTGGTCTGCATTAACAGCCCTGCTGGTGCCCTGACTGTGCTGAGACATGGGTGTATTTTCCTGGCCTCATCCAGAACCTTACCCTCTAACTTCCCCAGAAGCAGCTCTTGTAAACTCTTAGGGAAACTGAAGCCAGACTCACTGTGACTGAGAAATTCTCTTCAGCTTATCCTCTCCTGAGAGCTCTTCACCTAATTGTACCAATACTGCCTTTTCCCATAACCAGCTAGGTGCATGCTTGCTGTTCGGTTTTCAGAACAAAACCGTATATTACTTAGGTTAACTATGATGAAAAACAAAGAAATGAGTAACACAAAAGTCTGGGTAGACGGTCGGACGCAGTGGCTCACGTCTGTAATCCCAGCACTTTGGGAAGCCAAGGCGGGCGGATCACTTGTGGTCAACAGTTCGAGACCAGCCTGGCTAACATGATGAAACCCCGTCTCTACTAAAAGTACAAAAATTAACCAGGCACGGTGGTAGGCACCTGTAATCCTAGCAACCTGGAAGACTGAGACAAGAGAATCGCTTGAACCTGGGAGGTGGAGGTTGCAGTGAGCCAAGATTGTGCCACTATACTCCAACCGGGGCAACAGAGCGAGATTCTGTCTCAAAAAAAAAAAAAAAAAGTCTGGGTAGATATTACGCATGGTGATGAGGGAGGGAAATGCAAATGAGAGAGACACTTGGGTGGCTTGTAAGGTAGTGGTAATGTTCTATTTCTTAATAAATGTAGAGCTTTATTATTCTTTACAGTGTACACACAAATTTAATATACTGTGTCACGGCGATATAGTTCACAACAACATAACAATTTAAATAAAGAAAATGAGAAAAAAGAAAGCAATAAGAAGGAGAAAGGAATCAACCCTGATACAATAAGAGGTGAGGGGAATAGTGGTATGATTAACTTACCATTTCATATGCTACTTCCTCAGGTGTATCTGTTTCTAAATTGAAACTAAATTCAAGAGCTTCATTGTCCTTGTGTTTGCCTTTCAATTTTTTAGGGTCTTCAACCCAGAGTCTTAAAGCCAAGGATGAATTTGAGCAATCATCTTCTTCTGCTAACTCCACCCTCAGTCCTGTATCCTCAGCAAAAAATGCATGGTTTAATAGGTCCCTGATAGACAACCTAATAAACAAAACATATAACTCATTATCAGTTCTTCCAATCATAGCAAGATGTAGATCCTTTACTAAAAATTGTATGAAAGCAAAAAAACTTATTTTAAATTTTCTATCAATTTAATCATTAATCCGCCTTGTTATAAAAACCAAATCTCCCAGCACTTTGGGAGGCCGAGGTGGGCAGATCAGGAGGTCAAGAGATGGAGACCATCCTGGCCAACATGGTGAAACCCTCTCTCTACTAAAAATACAAAAATTAGCTGGGTGTGGTGGTGTGCGTCTGTAGTCCCAGCTACTCGGGAGGCTGAGGCAGGAGAATTGCTTGAACCCGGGAGGCGGAGGTTGCAGTGAGCCGAGATCGCACCACTGTACTCCAGCCTGGTGCCTGGCGACAGAGCGAGGCTCTGTCTCAAAAAAATAATAATAATAAATAAAAATTAAAAAATTAAAAAAAAATAAAAACCAAATCTCTTTCTTTTAACAGATCCTGTGGAAGCAAAACAACAAATCTTATATCCAACTTATTATCAGGGATGCAAAGAAATCCCAACTAACATGCATATGGAGTGACTTCAATTAAAAATGAATTATTACCAGTAATACATCTAAATAACAAAGTTTAACATACATAAAATTATGTCTAATGAGAATTGGAGAAGTAGTTTAGTACATGTTAGGCAAATTTCCCTAAGCCACTGGCTTAAGTTACTCAGACTCAAACAGCAGATTCTTAGCAAACAGAACCAAAAACTTACAGATTTATAAACTCTAAAGTAAATTAAAAATTCAAACTTTTTTTACAAATGTTATAAATAGAAGTCACTGGTTCCATTAACAATAATCTAGTCAGTGCACTTTACTCTGTACAGAATGCCATGGGTGAAGCTAATGTGGTTCAGGAAAGTCCAGTGGTTTTGTATTTAACTCTGGTTTTAGGCCAGAGTATACATATAATGGATACAACCCTAGCCTAATATTAGGGATTAACAATCTCTGAAGAGAAATAAAGGACATAGCTTCAAAAGATTTGTTTACAAGCTGAGTAAGTTAATTTATTTTAGTAACTTTTAAAACAGATACATAATATTACAAAGCCAGGGAGAACTGAAACTGATGTACTGCATAAAGTATACAGAGACATCTTCCTATACTACGTAAACAGAAAAAGTATATAGGCAGCATGGTATCTTCTAAGGTGAGGATTTTCAACCCCTTATATTTTTAGTGACCAATTGACAAATACTTAACTAAGACAGTGTCATAAATAGAACAAGCCATCACTCCATACAAAGTTGATTTAAAAAAAAAAAAAGAAAAAGCTTGCTCAAATGAATTAGTTTTAAGACTAAAGCAAGATGTGTTTAAGGAGGCACAACCAAGTAAAGCCCTCTGCTTCCCAATAAAAATTTTTACTGTATTATTTATAGTAAATTTTTACTATAAAATTTTTATTATTTGCAGTAAAATTATTTTAGTTTATTTGTTTGCTTGTCTGCTCGCTTGTTTTGAGATGGAGTCTCACTCTGTTGCCCAGGCTGGAGTGCAGTGGCACGATCTCAGCTCACTGCAACCTCCACCTCCCAGGTTCAAGCAATTTTCCTGCCTCAGCCACCCAATTAGCTGGGATTACAGGTACCCACTACCATGCCCAGCTATTTTTTGTATTTCTTATAGAGATGGGGTTTTATCATGTTGGCCAGGCTGGTATCAAACTCCTGACCTCAAGTGATCCAACTGCCTCAGCCTCCTAAAGTGCTGGGATTATAGGCAAGAGCCACTGTGCCCAGCCAGTTTGTTTTTAAGACAGTGTCTCACTCTGTCGTTCAGGCTAAAGTACAGTGACACGGTCATGGCTCACTGTAGCCTCCAACTCCTGGGCTCAAGCAATCCTCCCACTTCAGCCTCTGTAGGGGCTGGGACTACAGGTATGTGCCACTACACCTGGCTAATTTTTTTGTTTTTAATTTTTTGTAGAGACAAGTGTCTCACTTTGCTTCCCAGGCTGCTCTTCAACTCCTGGCCTCAAGTGATCCTCCTGCCTTGGCCTCCCAAAGTGCTAGGATTACAGGTATAAGCCACCACGCTCAGCCTATTATCCTTTCAGTCATTAAAATAATACCTGTTTTATGCAACTAACCTGCTCAAGATCACACGGGTTAAGTGTGAGTCCAGATTTGATTTTAAGTCTGATGTTGAAGCCTGTGCTTTTTCCAATATACTAATATGCTTTTCAGTATTCCAATGTTCTTTGGTAATAGAACATATTTAAAGGCTGTACAAACAACAATCAGAATCTAAACTAAAAGACCTACTTCTACATAGTATTTTTAGACTCATTTTTAAAAGCATGCCTAAATTCCTATCTCAACAACAAAAAAAAACCAAACAAGCCAATTAAAAATGGGCAAAAGAGTTGAATAGATATTTCTGCAAAGATATACAAATGGCAGATAAGCCCATGAAAATTTCTACAAAGGATGTATCATCTTTATTAACAATTATCAATAAGGAAGCAAAAATCAAAAGACGAACCCACCAATTTAAAGTCAGCAACTGTCTAAAGCTGAAACTAAAGGGAGGCAGGCCAGGCATGGTGGCTCACGCCTGTAATGCCAGCACTTTGGGAGGCTGAGACAGGCGGGTCACTTGAAGCCACAAATTGGAGACCAGCCTGGCCAACATGGTGAAACCCCATCTCTATTAAAATATAAAAATTAGCCAGGTGTGATGGCATGTGCCTGCAATCCCAGCTATTCGAGAGGCTGAGGCAGGAGAATCACTGGAACCTGGGAGGCAGAGGTGGCAGTGGGCTGAGATTGCACCACTGCACTTCAGCCTGAGTAATAGAGCGAGACTCTGTCTCAAAAAAAAAAGTAAAAAATAAATAAGAAATAAAACCTAAAGGGAGGCAAAAGCTAAGAGTAATGGGAGTTGTCCATAAGGCAAACACAAATTGTGAGATAAATAAATGTGGAATATGATTTCTTGAATACATACTTCTTCTATCCATATTAGCTTTAACATTATAGTGACATGAGGATACATAATCAAATTTTTAAAAATCTGTCCACTCTCAACTGTTAGAAGCAAATTAACCTGTGAGGGCCTACTGACCATTAAGCTGATGGATAAAGGTGAGGAAACTTGTCAAAATGCACACACACACACGAACACAACCCAAATGTCAGTTCAAGAAAAATTCAGCATATGATATTCAAGTCTAAAACGGCAAACAACATGCACTGATACACTTCAATCTAGACAGTATGATTTGGCTTCTACTCAAAAGTTAAACTCGGCATGACTGAAAGATCAGAAAATGACCGAATGCAAGATAAGAGAAAAATGCATCTTTCACTTATGTCATTTTGCTACAATTGCACCCACCTTTCAGATTTGTTTTGACGAATACATCCTTCAATGATTTCTTTCACTTCAGGATCAGTGACTTTATTGAAGCTGGCTGGTTTTATGCCCTAGGAGAAAAAAAATGGTTTCTAGTAACAAATGATGCAGTTGAAAGCCCAAGTCGACATGACATTTATTAAACATTATTTTTATCACTAAACCATACTCAAGTTTTAAATGAAATATGTGTAAATATATGTATATATATAGAGAGAGCGAGCATAAGTTTAATAACCTTTTGACAAGGTTGTTGTCTACAAATAACAGTAAAAAAACCGTAAATAATCTAAACCTCTGACAACAGAGGTAAAGTTAGACATATTAAGTTATATATATAGTATGTTTTTCAAATCTAGACCTGCAGGTATATATGACAATACACAGAAACTAAAATTGTTCTCAGAATAATTAATGACATGGGGAATTCTCATAATGTATATTAAGTAGGGAAAAATAGGATCCCAAAATGTACACACAGTACATACAGTATAATTCTAATTAACAAAATATAAGTATTTTTTTGAAATAAGAAAATAATTGATGCTATTTTAAAAATCTTTTGAAAATTCAAAATAAAGTCTTCTCTATTTCAAATATTCCAATTTTCTCTCTCTCTCTCTCTATATATATATATATATATATATATAAATATTTTTTTTTCTTAAGATAGGGTCTCACTCTGTCACCCAGGTTAAAGTGCAGTGGCATGATCACAGCTCACTGCAGCCTCGATCTTCCAGGCTCAAGTAATCTTCCCACCTCACCCTCCAGAGTAGCTGGGACTATAGGCACGTGCTGCCAAACTCAGCTAATTTTTTTTTTCTTTTTGTAGAGACAAGGTCTTGCTATGTTGCCCAGTATGGTCTTGAACTCCAGGGCTCAAATGATCCTTCTGCCTCAGCTTCCCAAAGTGCTAACAGGCATGAGCCATCACACTAAGCCCAATTCAATATATTTCAGTCTTCTAGAATGGCTAGAAGCAATGAGCAATCAGTAGACACATATGTGTAAATGTGTGTATATATGTATACATATAAACATATATATGTACTTATATATTTAAGAAATCTGTATTATTTTTATCCTTGAGCAATAATAAAATATGGAGAGTACATACCTTAAGCTAATTATCAGGTTCTAGGAATTCAATAAGAAATAAATGAAGTCCAGACAATTCAAAATGTTTCTATAATAACTGTGTTGGCTGCCTGAATCTGCTTCTTATTTTATATTCTGTTATCTTTTTTTTTCATATTCTAACCAGTATCATGTGATATTGTTTTCTGTTATCTTTTATTTAAGCATTTTAGATTTAAAAAATAACCCAAGTAAAATCATTGCAGTCATTTAATAGAAAATTCCAAATTAAGCTGGAAGCAGAAAGGTACAATGGAAAGAATAATTGCTACAAGTGAGGCAATCTAACATCTACTTCTAGACCTGTCATGATACCTCAAAGGACACAGAATCAGAAAGCCCAGTATTACGTACTAGATAAATCTGATGAAATTAGGCGTTAATGTAGTCACTAAAATGTAGAAGCTTAAGATAGATGGAAACCTGAATTGTGATGCGGCATTTTTAATGACTTTAATGTAAAATAATAAAGTCATTATTCAAAAAATGGACCTATTAAAACAGCAACTCAAAGGAACTCTAAAAAAATAAAAATAAAAATAAATTTTAGGCCAGGCACAGTGGCTCACACCTGTAATCCCAGCACTTTGGGAGGCTGAGGCGGGTAGATCGCCTGAGGTCGGGAGTTTGAGACCAGCCTGACCAACATGGAGAAACTCCAACTCTACTAAAAAAAATACATAATTAGCCAGGCGTGGTGGCACATTCCTGCAATCCCAGCTACTAGGGAGGCTAAGGCAGGAGAATCACTTGAACCTGGGAGGCAGAGGTTGCAATGAGCTGAGATTGCACCATTGCCCTCCAGCCTAGGCAACAACAGTGAGACTCTGTCTCAAAATTAATTAATTAATTAATTTTAAAAATTAAAAAAACTGACCTGTTATTCTACCTATAGAAAAAGCCCTCTTTGACATTCCCACTGATTACTCATTTCTCAGCCCTGGGCAAATTACTGTCTTTCTCTGCTCCTAAGTAAAAACAGTTCAGGAGCTGTAACTTACAAACTTTAACGCAAAATTCTTTTCTATTTACCGCCCTCCAAAATATGGGCCAAAACTAAAAACACATTCTAGCCTTACCTCTTTTTCTGAGCTCTTACAGAAATTTTCAACCATACTTGAAAGTAGAATAGCATAATAAAGTCCTGTGTAACCATCACCAGTTTCAACAACAATCAACATTTTGTCAACCTTGTTTCAGCTATTTACCCTTACACATATTGTATCCCGGAATATTTTAAAGCAAATCTCAGGCATCATGTCATTTCACCTATAAATTCTGCAGTTTACGTCTCTAGCAAATAAGAACCTTTTTAAAAAAATCGTGTAGCTCAGGCACGGTGGCTCATGCCTATAATCCCAGTACTTTGGGAGGCCAAGGTTGGGAGATTGCTTGAGCCCAGTAGTTCCAGACCAGTCTGGGCAACATGGTGAAATCCCATCTCTACACAAAAGTACAAAAAAAAAAAATAGCCAGGTGTGGTGGTAAGTATCTGTGGTCCCAGCTACCAGGGAGGCTGAGGTGAGAGAATTGCCTGAGTCCAGGAAATCAAAAGCTATAATGAGCCAAGATCGTGCCACTGCACTCAAGCATGGGTGACAGAGCAAAACCTGTCTCCAAAAAAAAAATCATGTAATCATCCTCCCTAAAATACTCATCAATTCCTTAATATTAAATATCATCGAAACCCAATCCATACTCAATTTTTCAAAATTGTCTAAATGATGTCTTTTTACAGTTGGTTTGTTCAAATCAGGATCCAAACAAGGTCCATAGGGTAGGGTGTGCATAAGCTGTCTCATACCAGCTCACAAATAATATTACATTTTCAGAAATTCTGCAAGCCAATTGTTAAACATGGTCATTTTTTAAAAACTAAATTATAAAAGTTTAAAATTAAATAAATTACATTAAAAGCCAAGGTAGGCCGGGTACAGTGGCCCACACCTGTAATCCCAGTACTTTGGGAGGCTGAGGCAGGCAGATCACCTGAGGTCAGGAGTTCGAGACCAGATTAACCACATCTTTATTTTAAAAAAATACAAAAACTAGCCAGGTATGGAGGCACACGCCTGTAATCTCAGCTACTTGGGAGGCTGAAGCACCAGACTCACTTGAACCCGGGAGGTGGAGGTTGCACCTACAACTGCACACCAGCCTGGGTGACAGAGACTCTGTCTCAAAACAAAACAAAACAAAACAAAGCCAAGGTAATAAACACTGAAAACATCACTCCCTAACTATTTTACTACAGTTGACTATTATTTATGTGTTTGAGGTTGTTTACAGCTACTCTGTCTGCATAGTAGAAATAACCATACAATGAGTACAACAGTGCACCTCTTCCCTACTCTTCATTCAGTGAGGTCACACTGGTAACTTGAAATCAGTCATGGTGGGAATATTTATACCACAAAAATCAGCAAATACTAGAAGTCAGCATCCCTTCTTTTTTCAAAGAATCAGTTGTTAAACATTTACCAGCTCATCACTACTCTTAAGTCTCTTTCCTGTATTCTATAAAAGCCTTCCTTCTTTTTTCTTTCTTTATTTGTTGAAGAAGCTAGGTCATTTGTCCTACAGAATGTCCTACATTCTGGATTATAGCCTTATTTCTCATTGTCTCCTTACACAAACTTCTAGAGTCAGACAGACTTAGGGTCAAAACCCATCATTATCAGTAGCTGCAGGAAGTTGGGAATGGCACAACCTCTGATTCTAAGTTTTTTCATCTGTAAACTGAAGATTACACCTACCTTGTAGGGGATAAAGATTCAAGTATGTGGTGGCCAGGCATGGTGGCTCACACCTGTAATCCCAGCACTTTGGGAGGCTGAGGCAGGTGGATCATGAGGTCAGGAGTTAGAGACCAGACTGGCCAACATAGTAAAACTCTGTCTCTATAAAAATACAAAAATTAGCCAGGCGTGATAGTATGCATCTGTAATCCCAGCTACATGGGAGGCTGAGGCAGGAGAATCACTGGAACCTGGGAAGTGGAGGGTGCAGTGAGCCGAGATCACACCATTGCACTCCAGCCTGGGTGACAGGGCGAGACTCCATCTCAACAAACAAACAGCAAAAAAAAGTATGTGGTATACCACATGCATTACAAAACAGTACCTCCTCACATCTGTTAGAATGGCTATTATCAAAAAGATGAAAGATAAGTGTTGGTGAGGATGCAGAGAAAAGGGAACCCTTGTACACTGTTGATGGGAATATAAATGGTACAGCTGTTATGGAAAATTGTATGGAACTTCCTCAAAAAAACTAAAAATAGAACTATCATAGCAATTCTACTTCTTGGTATATACCCTAAGGAACTGAAATTAGTATGTCAAACAGATATTTGCACTCCTATGTTCACTGCATCACTATACACAATAGCCAAGATATGGAAATGACTTAAATGTTCATCGGTGAATGAATAAAGAAAATATGGTATATACACACAATGAAATACTATTCAGCCTTAAAAAATAAGAAAATTCTGTCATTTGTGACAATGTGGATGAACCTAGAAGACATTATGTTAAGTGAAATAAGCCAGCACAGAAAGCCAAATACAGCATGATCTCATTTACACATGGACTCTAAAAACAATGAACTCATAGAAGAGTAGAATGATGTTACCAGAGACTGGGAGTTGTCGGGGAGGAAATGGGGAGTTATTGGTCAAAAGGTAAAAGCTGCAGTTAGGAGGAATAAGTTTTGAGATCTACTGTACAGCAGGATAACTACAGTCAATAATAATAATATATTGTGAGGGGGATCCAAGATGGCCAAATAGGAACAGCTCTGGAGTGCAGTTCCCAGTGAGAGCAGCACAGAGGGTGAGTGCTTACTGCATTTCCAAACAAGTTTTCACTGCCCACAGACCAGGAGATTCCCAGGCCGAAAAGCGCCACTAGCATGGCAGTTTCAGCCAGTGCTGCGTCAGAGCACAGAAACTCACACAAGTCTGGGCTGCCTTTTTGGCTGGCGCCCGGAACTCCTGGGAGACAGAGCCGCCCATTCAACTGAAAGGGAGGGGGCTAAGACAGGGAGCTAGGTGATGTGGCTCACGGGTACCACCCCCACAAAACAAGCAATCTGAAACACTCTGGATTGAGAGTTTCCCAGCAACCACAGCTGGACCCAGGACCGTCCAGCTCAGTGGGAGGAATGGTGTCCCCCACTATCCAGGCAGTTCACAAAGCAACAGGGCAGAGCCTGCAGCAGCTCAGTAATGCCTATGCTGGCAGACTGTGACTAGACTACTCTGTGCAGGGCAGGGCATCTATAAAAAAAGGCAGGAGCACAACAAGGACTTATAAATAAAGCCAACCTTCCTAGAACAGAGCATCTGGGAAAAGAGGCGGTTATGAGTTTAGCTGCAGCAGACTTAAAGGTACCTGCCCAGCAGCTCTGCACAGAACAACAGAGCTCCCAGCACAGCACTTGAGCTCCTATAGGGGACAGATTGTATCTTCAAGCAGCTTCCTGAACCCCGTTATACCCAAAGAGACACCTCACAAAGGGGAGCTGAGGCCGATATCTGGTAGGAAACCTTCTGGGACGAGGATAGCAGAGGAAGAAACCTTGGACAACCCTTGCTCTTCTGCACCACTGCAGGCAATCTGCAGGCGACCAGGGTCTGGGGTGGACCTCCAGTGGTCCTGCAGCAGAGGAGCCTGACTGTTAGAAGGAAAACTAAGAAGCAGAAAGAAATAGCTTCAACATCAACAAAAAGGACATCCACTCAGAGACCCCATCCGAAAGTCACCAACTACAAAGACCACAGGTAGATAAAACCACTAACATGAAGAAACCAGTGCAAAAAGGAAGAAAACACCAAAAACCAGAACACCTCTCCTCCTCCAAGGGATCACAACTCCTCACCAGCTAGGGATCAAAGATGGATGGAGAATGAATCAGATGAATTGACAGAAACAGGCTTCAGAAGGTGGGTAATAACAAACTTCTCAGAGCTAAAAGAACATGTTCTAGCCCAATGCAAAGAAACTAAGACCTTAGAAAAAAGGTTAGATGAGATGCTAACTAGGATAAACAGCTTAGAGAAGAATATAAATGACTGATGGAGCTGAAAAACACAGCACAAGAACTCCGAGAAGCATACACAAGCTTCAATAGCTGAAGTGACCAAGCAGAAAAAAGGATATCAGAGATTGAAGATCAACTCAATGAAATAAAATGAGAAGGCAAAATGAGAGAAAAAGGAGTGAAAAGAAATGAACAAAGCCTCCAAGAAATATGGGATTATGTGAAAAGACCTAATCTACATTTGATAGGTGTACCTGAATGTGACGGAGAGAATGAATCCAAGCTGGAAAACACTCTTCAGGATATCATCTCCCCAACCTAGCAAGACAGGCCAACACTCAAGTCCAGGAAATACAGAGCACACCACAAATATATTCCTCAAGAAGAGCAACCCTAAGGCACATAATTGTCAGATTCACCATGGTTGAAACAAAGGAAAAAATGCTAAGGGCAGTAAGAAAGAAAGGTCGGGTTACCCACAAAGGGAAACCCATCAGACTCACAGCGGATCTCTTGGCAGAAACTACAAGCCAGAAGAGAGTGGAGGCAAATATTCAACATCCTTAAAGAAAAGAACTTTCAACCTAGAATTTCATATCCAGCCAAACTAAGCTTCATAAGCAAAGGAGAAAGAAAATCCTTTATGGACAAGCAATTGCTGAGAGATTTCGTCACCACCAGGCCTGCCTTAAAAGAGCTCCTGAAAGAAGTACTAAACAATGAAAGGAACAACCAGTACCAGCCACTCCAAAAACATACCAAATGGTAAAGAACATTGACACAATAAAGAAAATGTGTCAACTAACGGGCAAAACAAACAGCTAGCATCAAAATGGCTGGATGAAATTCACACATAACAATATTAACCTTAAATGTAAATGGGCTAAATGCCCCAATCAAAAGACACAGACTGGCAAATTGGATAAAAAGCCAAAACCCATCGGTGTACTGTATACAAGAAACCCATCTCACGTGCAAGGACACACATAGGTTCAAAATAAAGAGATGGAGAAAGATTTATCAAGCAAATGGAGAGCAAAAAAAAAAGCAGGAGTTGCAATCCTAGTCTCTGATAAAATGAACTTTAAACCAACAAAGATCAAAAGAGACAAAGAAGGGAATTACATAATGGTAAAAGATCAATGCATCAAGAAGAGCTAACAATCCTAAATATATATGCACCTAATACAGGAGCACCCAGGTTCATAAAGTAAGTTCTTAATGACCTACAAAGAGACTTAGACTCCCACACAATAATGGTGGGAGACTTTAACACTCCACTGTCAATATTAAACAGATCAACAAAACAGAAAATTAACAAGGATATCCAGGACTTGAACCCAGATCTGGACCAAGCGGACCTAACAGACATCTACAGAAATCTCCACCCCAAATCCACAGAATATACATTCTTCTCAGCACCACATGACACCTACTCTAAAATTGACCACATAATTGGAAGTAAACCACTCCTCAGCAAATGCAAAAGAATGGAAATCATAACAAACAGTCTCTCAGACCACACTGCAATCAAATTAGAACTCGAATTTATAAACTACCTCAGAACCACACAACTTCATGGAAACTGAACAACTGGCTCCTGAATGTCAACTGGATAAACAATGAAATTAAGGGGGAAATAAAGGTGTTCTTCGAAACCAACAAGAATGAAGATACAACGTACCAGAATCTCTGGGTCACATTTAAAGCAGTGTCTAGAAGGAAATTTATAGCAATAAATGCCCACCAGAGAAGAGAGGAAAGATCTAAAATCGACACCCTATTGTGAAAATTGAAAGAGCTAGAGGAGCAAGATCAAAAAAACTCAAAAGCTAGAAGAAGACAAGAAATAACTAAGATCAGAGCAGAACTGAAGGAGATGAGAGACACAAAAAACCCTTCAAAAAATCAATAAATACAGGAGCTGGTTTTTTGAAAAGATCAACAAAATAGACCGCTAGCCAGATTAATAAAAAAGAAAAGGGAGAAGAATCAAATAGATGCAATAAAAAACGATAAAGGGGATATCATCACTGACTCCACAGAAATACAAATTACAATCAGAGACTACTACAAACAACTCTATGCACATAAACCAGTAAACCTGGAAGAAATGGATAAATCCCTGGACACTTGCACTCTCCCAAGCCTAAACCAGAAAGAAGTTGAAACTTTGAACAGACCAATAACAAGGGCTGACGTTGAGGCTGCAATTAATAGCGTACCAACCAAAAAAAGTCCAGGTCCAGACGGGTTCACAGCTGAATTCTACCAGACGTACAAAGAGGAGCTGGTACCATTCCTTCTGAAACTATTCCAAACAATCCAAAAAGAGGGAATCCTTCCCAAATCATTTTATGAGACCAACATCATCCCGATACCAAAACCCAGCAGAGACTCAACAAAAAAAGAAAACTTCAGGCCAATATCCATGATGAACATAGATGCAAAAATCTTCAATAAAATACTGGCAAAACGATTGCAACAGCACCTCAAAAAGCTTATCCATTACGATCAAGTAGGCTTCACCCGGGGATGCAAGGCTGGTTCAACATAAGCAAGTCTATAAATGTAATCCACCACATAAACAGAACCAAAGACAAAAACCACATGATTATCTCAACAGATGCAGAGAAGGCCTTTGACAAAATTCAACAGTGCTTTATGCTAAAAACTCTCAATAAACTAGGTATGGACGGAACGTATCTCAAAATAATAAAAGCTATTTACGACACACCCACAGCCAATATCATACTGAATGGGCAAAAACTGGAAGCATTCCCTTTGGAATCAGGCACTAGAAAA
>PVKP010025001.1:0-34259 GCA_004027715.1 Plecturocebus donacophilus | reverse complement strand
GGACTTGCCTTGAAGTAGGCGAACTGCAGGAACTTGTAGGGCTCGCGGCGCTGGAAGTCCGCCAGCACCTCGCGGCTGGGCTGGGACTGGCGGAAGGCGGGTAGGCCCTGCTTGCAGCGCTTGAGGCAGTGCGCGCGGCGCAGCAGGCCCCCGAAGAGACGCAGCTCGGGATAGCTGGCGAGGCCTGCGGCGGGCTCGGGCCGCTGTGCGGCGCTGCAGTTGCGGTGGCAGAAGGCCTCGCTGTCGCGCAGCAGGCGGTGCAGCCGCAGGCTGATCTCCAGGTAGCCCACGCTCTCGGCCCAGTGCTCGCCGCTGTATTTGTCCAGCGCGTGCCGGTAGGCCGACTCCAGCGGCATCAGCTCGTCCCGTGGGAAGCTGCGGAAGCTGTAGCGCTCGTACTGGGCGCGCCCGGCGCGCAGCGCGCAGCCCACGCACAGCAGCGCCAGCAGCGCCGCTGCCCCCCGGCGCCCCTGCTCCATCGCGCCCCGCGGAAGGAAGGAAGGGAGGGACGAAGGAAGGGAAAAGGGGAGGGAGAAGGAAAGGAAAGAGGGCGGCGCGACGCGGCGGGCCGAAAGCTTTCGGGGCGGGACGCCAGCCTCCGGCCCGCCCCGTCCGGCCGCCCCTCCCCACCCTGCTGGGGGATCTGGGCGCCAGCTGCCCGCGCAGAGAGGGTACCGGGGAAGGCGCGTGGCGTGCTGGTTCCTGCAGGCCGGTGCGTGTGATGGGGCTCTGCCGCTCTTTCACTTTGAGACCGGCCTGCAAGGCCGACGCGGCCCTAAAAGGTCGTAGATTAGCGTTACTGAAACTTTATAATCGCCTGGAAGTTTGTGAAAACGCAGATTGCTCTGATTCAGAAAGTCTGGGGTGGAGGTCTCAGGATTTGTGTGTTTAACCAGCACCCTGGTGAGGCTACTGCTGCGGGTCCACGGGCTGCACTTTGAATAGCGCTGCCCAGTCTTAGATTTTAGTGAGAAAAAAAGACACTGCAAAAATAAAATAAGTAAAGAAGTCAGTGGCACTTTTGTAAACTGTACAGCTAGTAAGGTGGAAGATGTGCACAGCTTATGAATCTGCGACTCCATTCTGTGGAATATGCCGGAGAAACTTGCGCTTGTGCATCAAAAAATATGGGTGGAATGTTAGGGCAGCACTTCTCAAAAAGTCTTTAAACTTTTTAATCTTGAAATAATTTACAAGAAAGTTGCAAAAATAGTACAAAAAGCTTCTATATACCCTTCATCAAGATTCACAAGTTGCTGACGTTATACCGCATTTCTAGCTTTGCGTTTTTTTCTGACTCATTTTAGATAGGTTGCATACATCAGGCCCACGATCCCTTACTGGTTTTTGTTTGGTTGGTTGGGTTTTGAGACAGAATCGTACTCTGTTGCCAGACTGGAGTGCAGTGACGCGATCTTTGCTCACTGCAACCTCCGCCTCCCGGGTTCAAGAGTACTCCCTGCCTCAGCCTCCCTAGTAGCTGGGATCACAGGCATGCGCCACCACGCCTGGCTAATTTTTCTGTTTTTTTAGTAGAGACGGGATTTCGCCATGGTTGGCCAGGCTGGTCTTGAACTCCTGACCTCAGGTGATCCACCCGCCTCGGCCTCCCAAAGGCTAGGATTACAGGCATGAGCCACCACTCCCGGCCTCTTAGTCTTTGAGTATGTGTGTCTTAAGAATGAAACTACCAATCAAATTTAGGAAATTTAATACTGATAGAAGACTTTAATCATGTTCCATTTCCAGTTTCCTCGGCTGTTCCAATCATGTCTTTTATAGCACTTTTTTCTCTTAAGACAGGACGCAGTCCATCCACTATCACTGTTGCATCTAGTCTATTTCCTATCCTATAATCTAAACTGGTTTGTCAGGTTTTCTTGTTACGCCATTGGCATTTTCGAAAAATATAGGCCAAAACAGCAATGAGACCCCACTACAAAATCCAAAACACGACAACATCACATGCTGACAAGGGTGCGGAGCAGCAGGAACTCTGATTCACTGATGGTGGCAATGCAAAGCGGTACATTCACTTTAGAAGACAGTTTGGCAGTTTCTTACAAAACTAAGCATACTCTTCTCATACAACCCAGAAATTGTGCTTCTTAGTATTGACCCAAATGGGTAAAAATTTATGCACAGACCTGCAAATGGATGTTTATAGCAACTTTATTCACAATTACCATAACTTGGAAGCAACCAAGATGTCCTTCAGTAGGTAAGGGGATACATAAACTGGGGTATATCCACACAATGGAATTTTATTCCAAGCTAAAAAAAAAAATGAGTGATCCATCCATGAAAAGACATATATGCATATTACTAGGTTGAAAGAAGCCAATCTGAAAAGCTACATACTGTGTGATTCCATCTATATGACATTCTGGAAAAGGCAAAACTATGGAGACAGTAAAAGGATCAGTGGTTGCTGGGGATTATGGAAAGGGAGGGATGAATAGGTGGAGGACAGAGAATTCTTGGAGCAGTGAAACTATTCTATATGATACTGTAGTGGTGGATATATGCCATACATTTGTTAAAATCCATAATATGCACAGCACTAAGAGTGAGCCCTAATGTGAACTGTGGACTTAGGGTGATAACGATGTGTTGGTGTAGGTTCATTGATTGTAACAAATATACCATTCTGGTGCAAGATGTTGACAGTGTGGGAACTTGGGCATGTGTAGGGTCATGGAGTATATTTGAACTCTGTACTTTGCGCTGAGTTTCGCTGTGAATGTAAAACCACTCTAAAAATCAAAGTTGTGGTTTTTTTTCCCAAAGAACACAGGCCAGTTACTTTATAAAAGATTCCTCATTTGAGGTTTTCCTGATGTTTCCTCATGACTAGATTGAGATTAAGCTCTTTGGCTAGAATGCCATAGAAGCAATGCGGTATCCATCTCAGGTATAATGTCTAAATAATAGTGTCCACCCCTTGTCTGTGTTAACTTTTATCACTTTATTAAGGTGATGTCTTATGGGTAAACCCCCATATAGGCACCGAGGAAGGAGAGCTAAGCAAAATCCTGGCACAATTAAGGCCTGAAGAATATCTCAGTTTATAGTGTTACTACTCAGTTATTTCCTTCTATATAATCCTTTATATAATCATATATTAGTTTATAGAATTAGGGCTTGGAGACTATCTCAGTTTATAGTGTTACTACTCAGTTATTTCCCTTTATATAATCCTCTATATATAATCATATATTAGTTCATAGAATGAGTGCCTAAAGAATATCTTACCACTCAATTATTTCCATATATATGTAACTATATCTTAGTTCATAATCGGAGGAATGCCTAGAGTAGACACAGTACACAGCATGAATTAAGGAATAAGCAGCTTATAGTCAGAGGAATGTCTGGAGCAGACACAGTGCAGAGCATGATTTAAGGGAAAACAGTTATACCAGGACAAGAATCCATGGCCCAGGTGGCAGCATTCAGTATCATAAAGATACCTGCTCTATGGCAGGCCTGGGGCAAGAGCCACTCCTCCTGATAAAGGAGTTGTAGGACCTTGTTCCAGTTCTCATGGAAGGCTGCCCTCAGACCGGCAATCGCACCTTGGTGACTGTGAACTTTATCAACTCTTGTTATTGTGCTGCTCGAAAAGCATTCCCGTATAGAACTCATTGGAAGCTGCCAGCAGGTGGTGGTAACCCTGACAGCTCTGTCACTCCTGTGTGACTTAAAGCATCCCCCCATAAATCTTCTTAGAAGTAGTTTGCCCATAGATAGAGGTATTGCACACTGCACCCTCTTAGGATAGTGGTTTCCAGTGAGGTAGGAGGAAGAACATGGAATGGTAGAGGGTCAGATGCAGGGGAGGGGTTGGGAAGTAAATGTGACAATGTTCATTGCATCGTTATTTTGTATACCATACATATATTTTGTAATTATTATTTTATATATTTATATTTCATGTTTTTGTTTTTTTAAAAAAACAATTTTTGGAAAAAGAAAAGATTGCAGTAGTGATATGAAGAAAATTTTAAAGCTGAATGAGATGGGGTAGGGGAAGATTGGTTAAGGAGGTGGCATTTGGACAGAGACGTGAAGGGGAGGGCGCCTGTGGAGAGCGCTGTGCTGGAGATGGTGCGCAGTGTGTACCTGATCTTGGAACATCTTTCCTGATCACTGGAAATCCCCAGTGACCATCATTCCCAATAGCAAAGAGATACAATTTGGAAACATCTCACACAATCACTCAGTTGTACAAGATACTAAGCTCTGGCCACAGCTTCTTCCTCTGTCTTGCCCTTGCCTTACCAACTCCTGCCAAAGGGCCTTTGCCCAGGGCTGTTATTTTAGATGCAGGTGGATCACCTGAGCTCAGGAGTTTGAGACCAGCCTGGTTAACATGGAGAAACCCCCTGTCTCCAAAAAATACAAAAAATTAGCCGGACAGACGCCTATAATCCCAGCTACTTAGAAGGCTGAGACAGAAGAATTGCTTGAACCTGGGAGGCAGAGGTTGCAGTGAGCCAAGATAGTGCCATTGCGGTCCAGCCTGGGTGACAGAGCCAGACTCTGTCTCAAAAAAAAAAAAACACTTTAAATTTCTTCTCCACGTCCATGCTCCTTGGCAATTTGACTTTGCAGCTTCTTCATGAAGAGGGAGAGTCAGTTTTTCCACCCTTTGGATGGGGTTTGGATATGTGATTTACTTTTGTCAATGAGACAGCAGAAAAGGTCCCAAATGAGACTCCCCTGTTCCATGGTACTTGAAGCCCTTCCTTCATGTGCTTATATGTAGGTTATCCTGCTGGAGGATGAGAAACATGTGACCCAATTGTCTTTCCATCATTTCTGTCACTTCTCAATTGTATGAGTGAGGCCATCCTGGATCATTCCACACCAGGAGATTCACCAGCTGTCTTCAGAGGCATGAGAAGTCCAGTAAAGCCAAAACCAGAAGAATCGCGCAGCTGACCTACAGAATCATGAACTAAATAAACCGTTACTATTGGCCTCTAAGTTTTGGGGGTAGCTTATTACATAGCACTAGCTAATAGATGCATTGACCAAAAGTTCAAAAAGGATAACTGTTCTTTCTTCTTATATTGTTCCTTCCCTTGTCCTTAAAGTCAGTTAGAGTCAACCTGGTAAGACTGATGGGGAGAGATGGTCATACGTGCACTCTGGCCTCTGCTGAAACATCATCAGGTCCTGGTTGGTCATCATTGATGAGTCATTCCCCATCCCTTTAGCCAAGGCCCCACAGGTCCATCAGCTCTGTGCTGCACCCAGACCACTCTACTTTGACAATGGAGTCTGGGGGATCCCAGGGAGCTGGTTGGATCCCAGGCTGCCTTCACATATCACAAGCCAATGCACTGCTCCCACAGAAGATGGGGGGGGGAGGAGACATAAATAGTACAAGAGACTGAGAGAAGGCCACTGTGGAGAGAGCATAAGGCATAAAGAAACAGGGTGTGGGCCAGCAGAGGTCAGGTGGAATTGCCTTTGAGGACCAGGGCTGTCCATGGACAGGTGGAGGTGGAGGGAACAGTGGCTTTCCATTATAATTCAATAGAATTTTTTTTTTTTTTGAGATGGAGTCTCACTCTGTCGCCCAGGCTGGAGTGCAGTGGTGTGATTTCAGCTCATTGCAACCTCCACCTCCTGGGTTCCAGCGATTCTTGTGCCTCAGCCTCCTGAGTAGCTGGGATTACAGGTATACATCACCATACCTGGCTAAGTTTTGTATTTTTAGTAGAGACAGAGTTTCACCATATTGGTCAGGCTGGTCTCAAACTCCTGACCTCAGGTGATCCACCCATCTCAGCCTCCCAAAGTGCTGGGATTACAGGCGTGAGCCACCATGCCTGACCAATTCAACAGAATTTGTAAAAGGAAGTGAAACCAGACATCTAGTGTGGTTGCCTTCTGCTTTAGTGGCTGATAGGACTCAGTAAGCTGTGTCTAAGGGTGTCTCCTCACCAAACAAGGCAATGTTCCCCCAGGTGACTTAAATGACAAATTCTCTTTTATATCGTGAATTTATTCATTCAATACACAGTTCAACATCTCTCTTATACCAGGTCCTGCACTTGGTGCTGAAATGCAAAGATGAAACAGACATACTTCCTTAACTGTGGACTAGAGGATATAATATCTATTTATTATTTCATTTGTTACATAAACCTATAACGAATTGTATTCCGGTGCTATATTAGAGAAATGATATCAACTTTTGCCTCAGAGAACTCAAAATTTGGAAATGACAGGTAAGTAAACCTTTAATTACCCTCCTGATGGAGTTGGAGTAGAGATGTGGACAGAGGACTTGTGGAGTTCCCAAAGAGGGTTGGGTAACCGAGTCCAAATGTGAGTCTGGAATGGCTTCTCCAAGAGGCCGTGCTTGAATTCCTTTAAAGGGTATGAAAAGATGGAACAGAAGTTGACTGGAGACAGAAATGGAAAAGGAAGAAGATTGGTAGCAGAGGGCACAACATGTGCAAAGTCTTACAGGGAAGAAAGTGTTGGGGCTGGAAGCCACAAAGCAGTATGGGAGACCCCTGCAGTGATTCCCACAACAGTCAGTGTGAGGGCCCAGATTGATGCACGGAACATAAACACCGTAACACAGATAGAGAAAGCTCACAAATGCCAAAAGTTCGGCTGGGTGCGGTGGCTCTCTCCTGTAATCCAGGCACTTTGGGAGGCTGAGGCAGGTGGATCACTTGAGGTAAGGAGTTCGAGACCAGCCTGGCCAACATGGCAAAAACCCGTTTCTACTAAAAATACAAAAATGAGCCGGGTGTGGTGGTGCACACCTGCAATCCCAGCTATGTGGGAGGCTGAGGCAGGGAATTGCTTGAACCTGGGAGGCGGAGGTTGCAGTGAGCCAAGATTGCGCCACTGCTCTCTGGCCTGGGTGACAGAGAGAGACTCTGACTCAAAAAAATAAAAATAAATAAATAGATGTCAAAAGTTAGATGTATGCAGAATGCTACAAGAATTTCTGGAAGGAAAGAACTCCTTTAGCTAGTGCAATCAATGATTACTTCATTTCTAAAAAGGCATTAGATCTGGGGTTTAAATTGGGGATGAGCTATAAACCCCATAATCCTAAAAACAAAATCTAACAGACATCCCCAAAACCCTAAGCAAGAAGCACATGCAGGGAAGAGTTCATCATGTTGAGCAAGTGATTATCTCATCTTGAACTCCCTAGAAAACAGAGCCTGGGGCAAGCACTAAATGCTAATCCTTTATTTGGGGTACAATGCACGACAGTGAGAATGAGAAGAAAGGGAAATGGGGCAGGAAAGGAGGAGAAGCAGTGCCAGGTAATGCGTTACTGTGCAGGCTAGTGCTTCATGCCAGCCTTGAAGGCATGGAGACAATTTCTTGGCGGGTGCACTCACTAGACCATGTGGAATGTCTCTGGTCAGAGCAACCACACCTTGAAATAGTTAATTGGAGGAAGGAAGAGGAAATTGATTTACTGGCTCTTTCCCACCTCTGCCCTTCCATTGCACTGGGCGTCTGCATGTCGGAGTTAACTTGCCTGCCCTTGTGGGTAGCACCACCTAGCTAGCCTCTTTGGCAACCACCTGGGAAGCATAGTGCCTCATTCCAGTGAGTCCAGAACTGTCTAGAGGAGCCAGAGGCTCCAGATGGTTGGCTTTGGTGGCACATGTGCTGTAGCGGTAGCTGTGACAGAGAGGCAGCTGAGAGTTCAGGAGAAAGGTGACTAGAGAATCTGGGCATCATACGACATGTATGCAGTAATCATGGAGGTTTGAACAAATTGCCGCTGAGATTCTCTAACTCAGATGTTCCAAACTTCAGTTGATTCTATCTTGGGGCCTACTGCAGTTCATGTCAAAAAGAAAGGCAAGGCAAAGCCAGGTGTGATGGCTCACACCCATAATCTCATTGTTTTGGGAAGCTAAGGTGAGATGATTGCTTGAGGCCAGGAGCTCAAGACCAGCCCGGCAACATAGCAAGACCCTGTCTCTAAAAATAAAACAAAAATAAAATAATTTTAAAAGTGCATGTCTGTATTCCTAGCTACTCAGAAGTATCTCTTGTGCCTAGGAGTTCAAGGCTCATTCCAGCCTGGGCAACAGAGTGAGACTCTGTCCCTAAAAAAAAAAAAAAGTGAATCAGATGGAGAGGGCTGCCAACTGGAGAGACCTGTTCTGCCTGAGGAATGTCCCAGCTCAGATCTCTGGAGTACTGTTACCTCATGGAACCTTGGGCCTGGTGTGGCCAAAACTTACAATCTTTGAAGAGAAATTGGAAATTCAGATTATGTAAATTCCCCTGATTAAATGTTGACAACTACAGTAATTAAATAAAATCAAAGACACTGTTGGACTGACATGGAGAGTGTCAAATCAAATAGCTTTTCTGGCCTCATCTAGTTTTAACCTTCAATCTAGGTAGAAAACGACTATGATCATTTAGAGAAGGAGGGAACCGCAACTGCAGGTGTGGCTACAAAAACAGAGAGAGTGGGCTCGCTCAGGGGGTCCGGGTGAAGAAGAAATGACAGGCCTTGGTGGTAGATTAGACGCAAGAGGAAGAACAAAAGAAACAGAATGAAGAAATAGGCCGGGTGCAGTGGCTCACGCCTGTAATCCCAGTACTTTGGGAAGCTGAGGTGGGTGAATACTCGAGGTCAGGAGTTCAAGATCAGCCTGGCCAACATGTGAAACCCCATTTCTACTAAGAGTACAAAGATTAGACAGGTGTGGTGGTGCATACCTGTAATTCCAGCTATTGGGGAGGCTGAGGCAGGAGAATGGCTTGAACCTGGGAGGTGGAGGTTGCAGTGAGCCGAGATTGTGCCACTGCACTCCAGCCTGGAGACAGAATGAGACTCTGTCTCGAAAAGGAAAAATCAAGAACTCTGCAAAGATGCACCTGAGAGACTCTGGGGAACAGATGCCCGTGACAGATAGGAAGGTGACAGAAAGAAGACAGGAGAGCAGAATATTTGAAAGAACATCATTTTTTTTCTAAGGCAGGCCTTACTTGAAGCATTTTATGTTTTCAGATATCTCAGACTCCTCAGCGGGTAAACATGGAGACAAAGCTATCTCAAAACCCATGACTACTGTAAGGTACAGTCCTGCACCTGATATACAGCTACCATCTTTTATTGGAAACTGTGGGGAAATTGCTGGCTGATGATTTCACAGTTTTATTTTTTTATTGTCTCATAACCATACCCATCAATTGATTGCACAACTTAACCCCAGGACAAGTTAGGTGTCAGGACTTTTTGCATCAGAAAGCTCAAAGACACGGAGGAGGCTAAGGAATTGCTGCACAGCAGAATTGCCCACATTGGTAGGTCAGAGACCTTGTTATTTTCAGTTTTTTAAATAACTTTTAATTTTCACACAAGAATTGTTGTACTTCATCAATTGTTAACATTTTGCTTTATTTGCTCTGTCGCTTGGTCTCCACCATATTCATGTAATGTACATGTGTATTGTGTAATATATAATTATATGTATGAAAATATAAACATATTATTATAGTTATCATTTGAGAGTAAGATGTAGACATTATGCTCTTTTTTTTTTTTTTGACACAGGGTCTTGCTATGTTGCCCAGGCTGAAGTGCAGTGGCTATTCTCAGGATCAATCACACTACTGATCAGCAAGGGAGTTTTGACCTTCTCAGTTTCCGACCTGGGCCAGTTCACCCCTCCTTAGGCAACCTTGTGGTCCCCTGCTCCCAGGAGGTCACCATATTGATGCCAAACTTAGTACGGACACCCGACTGGCATAGTGCACTCCAGCCCAGAACTCCTGGATTCAAGCAGTCTTCCTGCCTTAGCCTCCCGAGTAGTTGGGACTACAGGTGTGCACCACCCCACCTGGCAGCATAATGCTCCTTTAAGCCTACATAATTCTGGGTGTATTTTTAAAGAACATGGCCACAATATCACTTATCGAAAACAGAAAATTTAATATTGAAACAATATCATTTTCTCATCCATAGTCTATATTCAACTTTTGTTAATTTTCCCAATAATGTTTTACTGATATTTTTTCTCCTGGTCCAAGATCCAATCTAGGACAATGCATCACATTTATTTGCCATGTCTCTAGTGGAGATCTTGTTTATTTTTCTTGCCTTTAGTGTATGTAATTTAATACTCTTTTTAAAAACCTATTCCAAATTACAGTCACTTTAATGGCATAAAAATATTAGAAATATAAAATTAGGCCAGATGCAATGGCTTATGCCTGCAATCTCAACACTTTGAGAGGCCAAAGCTGGCAGATTGCTTAAGCCCAGGAGTTAAAGACCAGCCTGGATGATATGGAGCAACCCCATCTCTCCAAAAAAAAAAAAAAAAAGAAAAATTTGCTAGACTTGGTGGCCTGTGCATGTAGTCTGATCTGAATTACTCTGGAGGCTGAGGTGCGAGGATCACCTAAGCCTAGGAGGTCGAGGCTGCACTGAGCCATGATCGTACTGCTGCACTCCAGCCAGTAGGAGTGCCCACGCTGGGCAACAGAGTGATATAAGAAAGAAAGTGTGAGAGATAGAGGGAGGCGGGGAGAGAGGGAGGGAGGGAGAAAGGAAGGAAGGATTTTTTTAATTGAAATACAGGTCAGAACTGACACTGAGAATGAAAATTTGCTAAGTAGGAAAACTCCATAAGGGAAAACAGATCAAAGAGATTGAGTTTGATTCTTAACTTGTGTGTAGAGCCCTGTGGGGACAGAAAAAGTTTTCCTCTGTTTTGGGCCACACATATTTCTCCCTCTCATTGTTCTTATGTTACTGATGAGGACTCTGTGCTTCTCAAACTATCTTTGGTAAAGGATCAATTCTGTTTGTTGTTTTTTTAATTATCAGTCTTCCTTCCTGTCTATCAAGGATTGACCCTTTCGTAAAAATTCAATAAAAATAAATTACCAGAAAAATAGGCCAGGTGCGGTGGTTCATGCCTGTAATCCTAGCACTTTGGGAGGCCGAGGTGGGTGGATTGCCTGAGCTCAGGAGCTCAAGACCAGCCTGAGCAACATGGTGAAACCCCATCTCTACTAAAATACAAAACATCAGCCCGTGTGGTGGCATGTGTCTGTAGTCCCAGCTACTCAGGAGGCTGAGGTTTAATTACATGAACCCAAGAGGCGGAGGTTGCAGTGAGCCAAGATCGTGCCACTACACTCCAGTCTGGGTGACCAAATGAAATTCTGTCTCAAAAAAAAATTACCAGAAAAATGAAATAAAAAATAGATGTATAATAATTGTTTTCATTAGATTCAACAGATCGATTTACTTGCTTAAATTGCTCCAAGTTTCTAAGTGCCTAGGCTGCATTTCTGTACTTACTGCATGCCACTGGTCTCAGGGTCACACTTTGAGAAGTACTGGTTTGTATTAGAGCATGTACCAAGTTTAGAGATGAGTGCCTGCAGGCTGACAGGCTTCTCTTTTGTTTTTTTGAGATGGAGTCTCGCTCTGTCACCCAGGCTGGAGCGCAGTGGTGCGATGTCAGCTCACTGCAACCTCCGCCTCCCTGGTTCAAGCGATTCCCCTGCCTCAGCCTCCCAAGTAGCTGGGACTACAGGCGCATGCCACCATGCCCAGCTAATTTTTGTATTTTAGTAGAGATGGGGTTTCACCATGTTGGCTAGGATGGTCTTGATGTCTTGACCTTGTGATCTGCCTGCCTTGGCCTCCCAAAGTGCTGGGATTATAGGCATGAGCCACTGTGCCTGGCCAGGGTGACAGCCTTCTCATGGTTCCTATATATTTTCCAGTATGCAGGGGGCTTTGCATGCTGGCACACTTTATCTGTGCATTTAAACAGGAACTAAACAGTACACTATGGGCAGAAGTATAGCCTTGTGAAAACAACCTAGGCCCTAACGTCAGGCAATGTAACTTTAGAGACTCTACTGCCTCCCAGATCTGTGGCTACTGGCAAGTCATTTCACTCCTCTGTCTGAGCTTTCTTGTCCGTGAAATGTGAATAATAGCATGCAACTTGGATTGTGAGGAATAGCGACACTGGTAAGGCATTCAGCACAACAGTGGCTACTGTTACTGTTGCTATTTCAACTACAATACAAAGTCGAGTACTAAAAATCTCAGAAATAAACTACAATCTATATTCCTTTGGCAAGATTATACTGTAAAGGGCTAGGAAATAAATATATTCGGTTTTGTAGGTCCTAAGATTGCAACTACTCCACTCTACCATTGTAGCGTGAAAGCAGCCATGTGCAATATGAAGAGAATGGTAGGTGGCTGTGTTCTAAGAAAACTGTTTACGTGTAATCCTGGCACTGTGGGAGCCAAGGTGGGGAGATTGCTTGAGGCCAGGAGTTCAAGACCAATCCTGGCAACAAGGCAAGATCTGGTCTTTAGGAAAAAAAAATTATTTAGGCATGGTGACACTTGCCTGTAGTCCCAGCTACTCAGCTACTTAGAAGGCTGAGGTGGGAGGACTGCTTGGACCCAGGAGTTCGAGGCTGCTGTGAGCTGTGATCGCACCACTTCACTCCAGCCTGGGTGACAGAGCGAGACTGTGTCTCAAAAAAAAGCAAAAACAAACAAACAAAAACCAACCTCACAAAACTTTATTTATGGACACTGATGCTAGAAACATATCATTTTCAAATGTCATAAAATATTATTTTGTTTTTTTTCATTCATGTAAAAACAAGTTTTAGTTGGCAGGCCATAGAAAAACTGGCAGCAAAATGCACAGATTCTTAGTCAGTAAAAAGAATTTTAAAAAAGAGAAAGAAAAACAGGCAGCAGGCCAGATTGGATCCCCTGCCCTTAGCTTGCCAACTCCTGCTCTAAACCCTTTCTACCTTAATTCAGTTAAAAATACCTACTGCATATGATAACCTTGAGTCTACAGAGTAGGAAAGAAGGTAAAAATGTTGAATCTACCATGTGCTAAGGATTTTGTTTTGTTTTGTTTTTAAACTTCATTCTGCAATGATTTCGAGCTTAGAAAAAAAAGTTGAAAAAAGAGTACAAATAATTCCTTCATTGATTTTCCAAATGTTAACATTTTACCACATTTGCTTTTCTTTCTGAGGTTCTTTTCATGCCTGGAATACCATTTCTCTCTCCTATTTTTGTATGTGTGTGTGAACTGTTTGAGAGTCAGTTGCAAAAATGATGCCCTTTTGTCTCCTAAAAACCAAGGATGTTCTTTTATATAACCATTACCAAAATTACCATTACCAAAATCAATATATGATTACAAAACTATTATTTAATCTTTAGACCTTGTGCCATTATCAAAATCAGAAAGTTAACACTGATGCGGCTGGGCACGGTGGCTCACGCCTGTAATCCCCACACTTTGGGAGGCCAGGAGTTAGAAACCAGCCTGGCCAACAGAGTGAAAGCCCATCTCTACTAAAAATACGAAAATTAGCAGGGCCTTGTGGCGCGTGCCTGTAATCCCAGCTACTTGGAAGGCTGAGGCAAGAGAATCACTTGAACCCAGGAGGCGGAGGTTGCAGTGAGCCCAGATTGTGCCACTGCACTACAGTGAGACTTTCTCTCTCTCTCTTTCTTTCTTTCTCTCTCTCTCTCTCACACACACACACACACAAAGGAAATTAACATTGATGCATGGTACTCATCTAACCTACAAGTCTAACTCTGATTTCATCAACTGTCCCACTAACATCCTGTATATGCCAAGCTTCTTATCATCATCATCTCTGGTATTTCTTTCCCCAGTTACCCAGTGAAATTGATATTATTATCTCTATTTTACCAACGAAGAAACTAAGGCTCAGAGAGGTTAAGTAATTTGCCCACAGTCCACAGATGGTAAGTGGCGGCGCTGGAATTCCACCTTGCGTGTACTGCCTCCAGAGTGCTTGCTCTTTTATACTGAACTAGAATTGCAGAGCTTGGAAAGGACTTCACAGTGCAAGGACACGAAACTGGTACTCCAGGCATGAAAAGAAGCCAGGTGTGGTGGCTCACAGCTGTAATCCCAGCATTTGGGGAGGTCCAGGCAGGTAGATTGCTTGATCCCAGAACTTCAAGACCCACCTTAGTAACATGGTGAGACCCTGTCTCTACAAAAAATACAAAAATTAGCCGGGTGTGGTGGTGTACCCCTGTAGTCCCAGCCACTTGGTAGGCTGATACTGGAGGATCACTTGAGCCCAGGAGGCCAAAGCTGTAGTAAGCCATGATTGTGCCACTGCACTCCAGCCTGGGTGACAGAGTGAAACCCTGTCTCGAAAAAACAACAACAACGAAACAACCCCCAAAACAAAAACAAAAACCTGAGAAAGAAAAGCCAGTGACTGATATTTTCTCAATCTCTCACGGAAATGTCCAGTAGGAAAGGAGAAAGGGATGAACAAATAGAATTTTGACTATTTTGTTATACAACAGAAAAGGTTTTTTTTGAACATGAAGGCACAAACTAAGGTTTTTTTCTTTTTAACTTTTTAAAAGTAAAAAAATAACTGCTTAAAGTTATTCTAAAAACAGATACAGTCTGGGCGCAGTGGCTCATGCCTGTAACCCCAGCACTTTGGGAGGCTGAGGAGGGCGGATCATAAAGTCAAGAGATCAAGACCATTCTAGCCAACATGGTGAAACCCTGTCTCTACTAAAAATACAAAAATTAGCTGAGTGTGGTGGCTCGAAGAAAGGCTTCCTTACCATTTTGACAAGTGCTAGAACAGTTTTTTCTTTAACAGTATTGCTACAACTTGTGGATCTTCTAAAAACCTTAGTCTGGTTCTTGAACGGTGGGAGAGATGACTGTAAAAGTCAGTACTGGTTATTGGCTGGTCTATACTCCAGCTTCAACAACAAACAAAACGAAACAGATACTTGGTCCCCAACCCTAGAGCTTCTGATTCAGAGTTTCTGGGCCCCAGAATATGCCTTTTTTTTTTTTTGAGACGGAGTCTTGCTGTGTCGCCCAGGCTGGAGTGCAGTGGTGTGATCTCGGCTCACTGCAACCCTCGCCTCCCAGCTTCAAGTGATTCTCCTGTCTCAACCTCCCGAGTAGCTGGGATTACAGGCATGAGCCACCACGCCCATCTAATTTTTGTATTTTTAGTAGAGACAGGGTTTCCCCACGTTGACCAGGCTAGTCTGGAACTCCTGACCCCAGGTGATCCGCCGGCCTCGGCCTCCCAAAGTGCTGGAATTACAGGCATAAGCCACCGCGCTGGGCCCAGAATTTGCATTCTAACAAATTCCAGGTGAGTTGATACAGTGGATCCAGGGACCCATCTCACTGTGCTAACCCCTGGTTTAGTGTTTCGGAGAGCCCTGTATATGAGACGCGGATTCGATCTAAGGCATTTAGGTTTAGTGATTAACAATTTCCCTCTTCGGCTCTCTCAAGGCAGCCAGGGAAAAGGAGACCACGGTCAATGTCCAATCCCCGAGGCGCGTTATCAAGCTGCTGAAAGCAGGGCCTCACGATTGCCGTTCCAAAGGGTCCCTTCCCCGAGCAGACGCCTGCAAAACCGCGATAGTACTATCTTGGAGTCACGCGCCGGCGCAGCCTCCTCGCCGCCCCCACCCGCCCGGCTCGGCCACCGGGAGGAGGAGCGCGGGGCGGAGCAGTCGCGAGGGCTGGCTGGTGGGCCGACGAGGGGCGGTGCCAGGCCGCGGGTCCTTAGTCAAGTGACGCGGAGCGGCTGGCCTGGGCGCCGACTGCAGAGCCGGGAGACTGGTGGTCATGCAGGGGGTCCTGGTTCGCATCCTCTCTCTGCTGCTGGCGCTGCTGCTTCTGCGCCCAGCGCGCGGCTTGCGCGTAAGTCTGCGGGACCCGGGTGCGGGGAGGCACCGCGAGGGGACAGGCTGGCCGGGAACTGGGCTGGGGCCGCGGCCACCCGGGTCCCGCAGGGCGGGGAGCCTGAGCCCCGAAGTGCCCCCAGCAGGCCCGCGGCCGGCGGAGCGCAGGCAGTGGACCGGCCTTCCCGTCGGGGCTGGGCGGGGCGGGGCGCGCGTCCTTCGCGGCAGCTCGGTCGCTCCGGCCGCGCTTTGCGCTTGGACCTACTTCCCCTTCTGTAACGAGGGGGTGAGACGAGGTGCGCCCGAACGTTTCCTAAGTTGGCATTCCGGGAGGGGATTCCAAGTAGCGCGGGTTAGAGGGCGCCTCGGGCTCTGGCTTGGGTCGCCCTCCCTTTCCCAGTCCGTGCTGTGCGGAGCGCTCCGGAAGGAGAAAAACGGGGTCAGGAGAGGCCCCTGCAGTGGGAACTCGGCGTTATTTTCCCTCTGGGTGCTCTTCCTCTTCGTATGTCTTGTTCCCTTCTCGCCACTCCCCGTCGCCTGCTCTTTGGCTTGGGTTTTTCTTGGTATTTGTGGGGCCCTTTTCCTTCGGCGTTTGGCGGTCCAGGTTGTGGTGGGCGGGGGTGGGAATGAGGCAGGCTGCTGGGGGATGCCGGCGTTGATGCGGGGACGTCTGGCGAGGCGAGGGGGTGAGGCGCGGGGCGTGCACGTTTGGTGGGAGAGGAAGGACAGCGTCACTCGCTGCGTCCGAGCCGCGGCGACGGCCTGAGGGGCTCCGAAGCGCTGCCTGGGGAGGTCTGCCTCACACCTGCGGAAGGGAGGGCGGGTGGTTGCAGGTGCTCCTCTGCACGTTCCGCGGACCAAATCTGGTTCCTCCAGGGTATAGGTGGGCCGCGCCTTCAGCAGGCTTTAAGTAAGGGCTGGTGGCATTTGAGACTGTCGACTTGTAAGTTACACCCTTTAACAACGCTTTCAATAACGTGCCTAGGGGCGAGAAAAGTGGTACATTTACCTACACCCAAGATCGAACATCTTAAGTATTTGGAAAACAGCTGCTGAAAATGTTTTCATTTTCGGGAAAAGTCGGCACAGATATGAGTATTTGCTGCTCCCTTTTCACCCGTCTGTGGTTCCTCTATCCCAGTTTGTAGACGGAGTTTTCTTGCCCAGAAGGCCCATAGGACCGTAGGAGTCAGACATAGCCAGCTGTGAAAAACACTGGATAAGGTGGAACTGGGGAACAGTTCAGGAGAACAGTGGTGCAGATAAGGGGCTGGGGGAAGGCAGATCTTAACCGGTATCTGAGGGTGGGGGTGGGGAGAGAAGGATTTAGGAACGAGGAACAGGTGGGCAGCATCCATCTGTCTGATGTAGCTCATTAGTCTTGTGCAGCGTCACTGGGTCAGGGTGGATGCCCTGTGGCTGCATACCTGAGGCCCACACAGGGAGGCTGGCATCACCCCAGGAATTCTCATGTCAGGTGCCTAGGTGTCCCTGTCGAGCTCCTGTGCCCACAGCTGAAGAAAGATACCAGCGGTCTGGCTTTCCATGATCTCCTTGTTTACATTTCTTTAGAACGGTTGTTCTCAAATTTTAGCTGTCCTAGAAATTAAGAAAATATTTTCTTTCTTTTTTTTTTAAGACAGAATCTGGCTCTTTAACTTCCATCTCCCAGGTTCAAGTGATTCTCCTACCTCAACCTCCTGAGTAGCTGGGATTACAGGTACCCACCACCAGACCTAGTTAATTTTTGAATTTTTAGTAGAGTCAGGGTTTTACTATGTTGACCAGGCTGGTCTTGAACTCCTGATCTCAGATGATCTGCCTGCCTCAGCCTCCCCAAGTGCTGGGATTACAAGTGTAAGCCAGCACGCCCAGCCCTAGAGAACATGTAAAACTATTTGTTAATAAATAATAAATCATTACACATGAATAAACAATAAATATATTTGAAAAACAACAGTATTTCTCCCCAAATTTTAGGGTGCAGAGTTGTACTTTTTTACATTTCTGCAAATCTCTTTGAATGGCTCTTAGTAGAAGACAGTGAGATTTTCATGTTTATTTCTGCATTCAATCTGTTGCCATATCACATGTCACATAGCCTCTGGAAAACTCCACTCTCAGGACAGAGTGAGAGCGGAAAAGGCAGTAATGGCTTAGAATTATAATAAAAATAGTTTTTGACTAAATGGACCCCTGAAGGGCTGTCTCCAGACCACACTTTGAATACCGCTGATCTGGAATGTTCCTATTAAAACAAGTTCATGCTCACTGTAGAGAAACTTTAAATGTATAGAAAATGTGGTAAGAAAATGAAAACTACCCATCATGTCACAATCCTGTGAGTTTCTTTTTGAATAATAAAGTATAGCGAGCAACTGACTGGTATTTGAGTGGCTTAGATTCCCCAGGTGGGTTGGGCAGATGTAAGTAGCCTTTGAGTTTTGAATGGGTACAAAGGACACTCTAATATCCCACAAAGCTGATGCTAGTTCCTGGTTGCAGGCGGAGTTGACCTGGAAACCTCTCCTTGGCCACTGTCCTTTCTAAGGAACTCATTTCCACAGTCCACCTGCACAGAACTGGTGGGGGAGCCTCTAGGAGCAGAGGAAATGGCCGTCTTCAGGCAGCTGTCCCTAGGCGCGAAGGCCACCCTGGCTGCCGTCACTGTCTTCCTGTCCATGATCGCCTCACGCTCTTTTCTGGCAGAGAGCCTTGAGCTCAGGGCCCGGCGCTGGCTGCTTCGCCTGCAGCTTGCCCTGTTTGTCAACTCACTCATGCTCATTGGCTCCCTCTACATTTGGCGCAGCACAGTCAGCAACCTCTGCCACTCCCCAGCTGCGGAGTCAACCTGTTTTCAGCTTTGGAAGATGGTGGTTCTGGCATTTCTGGCTCTGGCCCACTCCAGTTTCTTCACCATGTTCTTTTTAGTGGCCGAGGAGCCTTATCTCTTTTCCTTGGCGGCCTACTCCTGCCTGGGTGCCTACATCATCATGCTCTTCTTCCTCTGCATCCTCAGCGGCATGGAGCAGGCCTACCAGTTCTTGGCCTGGCGCAGTGGTAGGGTTGTGGGCAGCCTTGACAAGACAAGGAAGCTGGTGCTCAGGCCTGCCTTGGCAGTGGGAGTGACAGCTGTGCTCAGCGTGGCAGGGATTCTGAATGCCGCGCAGCCCCCGGCTGTGAAGACTGTGGAGGTGCCCATCCATAAGCTGCCCACCTCAATGAACAACCTCAAGATCGTGCTCCTCTCAGACATTCACTTGGGCCCCACAGTGGGCAGGACCAAGATGGAGATGTTTGTGAGGATGGTGAATGTGCTGGAACCAGACATCACAGTGATCGTGGGTGACCTCTCTGACTCGGAAGCCTCGGTCTTGCGGACGGCTGTCGCTCCTCTGGACCAGCTTCATTCACATCTTGGCGCCTACTTCGTCACAGGCAATCATGAGTACTACACGTCAGATGTCAGCAACTGGTTTGCACTGCTGGAGTCCCTGCACGTCCGGCCTCTTCATAACGAGAACGTGAAGATTTCTGCCACCCGGGCCCAACGTGTTGGTGGTGGCAGTGGCGGTGGGAGTGAGGACGAGGACTGGATCTGCCTGGCTGGGGTGGATGATATTGAAGCAGACATCCTGCACTACTCTGGCCATGGCATGGATCTCGACAAGGCTCTGGAGGGCTGCAGCCCGGACCACACAATCATCTTGTTAGCTCACCAGCCTCTGGCTGCCAAGAGAGCTCTCCAGGCTCGGCCAGATATTAACCTCATCCTTTCTGGGCACACACATGCTGGGCAGATCTTCCCCTTGAACGTAGCAGCCTATCTCCTGAATCCCTTCTTTGCTGGTCTCTACCAAGTGGCCCAGACCACGTTCGTATATGTCAGCCCAGGCACAGCCTACTACGGGATACCCATGAGGTTGGGTAGCAGGGCGGAGATCACAGAGCTCATCCTGCGGCAGGCTCCCTGAACCGGCCCTGCCCTGCGCACCTCTGTCCTGCCCTTGCCCTCACCCTCGACCCTCTGTCCTGCTTCAGAGTGTTTTGCCTGCTTTTCCCCTCCAGCCTGGTCCACCCAGCCTTGCCCACACACGGTCACAAGCCTGACTCAAACGGTGACTTACAGTGGGGCTGCCTGGCATTTTCAGGCTGGTTCAGCCGTTTCCTTGGCCAGTTGATTTTTTTGATGCACTTGTGAGATCACTAAGGTCACATATATGAGTACTCCCCTCTATTTTCAAGATGGTATGGGATGGGGACCTTCTCCTGCAGAGCTCCCAGGGATGAACCTCCCCTCGGGGTTGCTAAAAAGGAATACATTTAGAAAGCAGGGCTGGGAGGAGCAGGAGCATTTTCCTCCTGGTGTTTTGAAACTGTCTTTCCGACTTAGGTGGTTTCCAGAATCATTGATCCAGAGCCTTTCTGGGGAAGGGGCAGTGTTGCCAGGTAATTTGGGAGAACAGGCAAGATGGAAGGGCCCTCTGGCTGCTAGAGAGGAATATTTTCTTTTCTTCTGGTTCTATCAGGATCACCTCTATGGAGGGCATCAGCAACATCACTGGAATGCAAAGCTCCTATTCCAGGCCTTGAGGGATGCTGTGAAACTGTCTGTGCTCCTGGGCCTTTGGGGGCAAAGTCGGGGGAAAAGAACACTGAGCGCCACGTGATGGTGGGAACGTTGCTGCTTAGGAATTCAGAGAGCTTTGCCTCCTCGTCTAATTTTATACAACCCTTGGGGGAGCAAACGGGACAGACCGCTTTTCCCTAGTTACAGATGAGGAAACCAAGGCAAAGAGAGAGAGGGCATAGGCAGTATGCCAAGGTGTGCAGGAGACTTGGGGCTAGAAACCAGGCCTTCTACCTGCCGCTAAAAGTGGTGCTTTCCCACTTGCTTTTCCACGTGGTGATTAAGCAGCTGCGTCTGTTGCGGGTGAGTGAGGATTCAAATGCAGTTCACCAGTGAACAGTCCAAAGAACAAACAAGGACCCAGGAGCCGATGCTCTTCCTAAGTGGTTTGCTTGAGGCTGATTTCAACCTACAGGGATCGCAGCCTGGAAGGGAGTCAGCTAGTTTCCGTGCAGGATGTCTTCCATTTGAAGGAGAGTCAGGAAACTAACCCTCTACCTCTGACCCCGGGTTTGGGTTTGATTTTTCTGTGAGCAGGTGGGTTCACTGTCAGTCAGAGGGGAAGATGAGGCCTGCTTGGGAGTGACCATGCTGTGTGCCTCGGCAGGGCTTGTGGGCTCCCCTCCCTGGGCCTGGCTGTGGAATGCAGGGACTGTTCTTCCTGCTAGGTGGCCTCCAACCCACTTGCCTGACCCTTTAAGAGCTGGCCGTAGGCTCTGGCCACAAAATGATAAGACCATTCCCGCTGGCTTCTAGACCCACAGAAAAACAGGCAGGTATTATGGTGTCTGGAGTGACTCCAGCCCTGTTACCCTGGCCCTTGTGCCAGAAGATGCTCAGATGGCGATGAGCGCTTGTGTTTAGAAAAGGCCTCACTGAGAAACAGAGCCGGGCCTGTGTCCTGCTGGGTGATTTAAGCTTGTGATGGAAAGTCTTCCTCCACTGGGGAAGGAAGACACTCGCTCTGACTGGAGAGGCTCGCCCTGCTGCTCACTCATTGGGCAGCGTCAGGTGGGTGACTTTCCTCACTGAGCCTTGGTTTCCATCAACCCTAAAATGGGAATAATTACCGTATCTACCTCAAGATTGTTTTGTCAGGAGGGATCCACCAAGCCTCATGCATGAGCTCCACATGGCACAGTATACACAGTAAACAGTGTTACGTTAATTTTTCAATGTTCCAGTGGGGCTTGCTAAGGAACTGTGTTGGGCACAGGTGCCCAGAGGATAAGCCAGTCCTGGGGAGTGAGTGGGCAGCAAGATGCCTCCTGCTGGGGCTGGTGACATGTCAAAGCAGCAGCTGCTGGGGGTTGCCTTCCTCCCCTCATGTGCATCCTAGCAGGCAAAGGGGGTTTCTTCCTTCCCTCCTTGTCCTCCTGGTGTATAGTGGGGTTCTGGGGGATCTGGAGACCCCCCTTCTTGTTCTCAGGAAGCCAAGGTATTGACAGTGGGTCATTCCATGCAGTTTAAAATGTATCTTTGAGTTAACATTTTGGTGGTTTCCTTATTTTTTTTTTTTTCTCTCCGCTGTCCTTCCAAAATCACTTTTCTTGTGACCCAACCTCATTTTGTGAATCATCCTTAATCCCTTTCACTTCTCGCTTTGGATTTCACCAGGCGGGCTAGATGGTGCCATTTCACTTCCACGGCTTGGTGCCGCTGGCAGTGTTTGACTCACCCGTTACGTGTTATTTCAGTGGTTTCTTGATTTTGTATCTTTCTCATCAGTGACCTGGGCTTGATGAAATTAGCTTTCATGAAGTCCCATTTTTGAAACAATTCTGCATCCTTCTCTCTTTTCTTTCTCTTGAATGCCATCATTGTGTGGTCTTACGTCCCCTTCATCCACTCTGAAGTCCTTGCTTGACTGATTGCTTTACGTTAGCAGAAAGAAAACAGGTCCATCCTATGTATCTGAGAAACATCATCAACACCCTCTCCTATCTGGGCTGTATTCCCTGACTTGGTGGACAGTTTTTCAGCAGAAATTTCTCCATCGCTGTCCAGATTCTGGCCCTGATGGGCAGCTCTCCATGACACCTTTAGTGTCTCTGTTCAACATTCTTCAACCATTGACTTTTTTTGTTTGTGGTTGGGGGAGGTGGTGAGAAACATTACTTGAAGCTTGATTGTTCTTTCAATTTCATTTGTTTCTTTATTTTTAATCTGTTCGATGCAAATTGAAATGCAGGGCGTTTTTGAAGGTTAGCAATAGCATCTGTAGTATATGATGCTGTTACACAATCTCAGTAAATTAATCCTGCTGCCTTTCATTCCAAATACCCATCCCTGCTTTTTTTCCCCTCTTATTTGGTTTGATTGGTTTTAAATTTTTCATACATGTACCTGTCTCCCAGCTTCAACAAGGATGATGAGACCATTCAGCCATCCTTTCTCAGCTACCCCGCCCCACCCGTACTCTTTATTTTTTGGCTGGAGTATATTAACGTAAATCTTAGAAAACATAGTGTTACCCCAAAGTTACTTCAGTATGAATACTTTTTAAAAAAGCCTGTTTATCATATCCAATGAAATTACCAGTGATTCTTGAATATCATCTAATAGCTAGTTAGGAGATCTGGGGCTAGTAGGCAGATTTTTGACCTCTTGAAAGAAGTGTTCTTTCCCCTGTCTGAGTATTAAGTAGCTGTATCTGTTATAGGCAATTACAGGATTGAGGTGCAATGAACTGTAGAGAGTTAGTGTTTAGTTTTTCCTGATTATTTCAATTATGCCTTTTTTATTGTGGCAAAAAAATTTGACTATCTTAACCATTTTTTTGTTGTTGTTTTTGTTGTTGCTGTTGTTGATCTTAATCATTTTTAAGTGAATAGTTCAACACTGTTAAGTATATTCACATTGTTGTGAAATTGATCAAATTGATCTGTAGAACTTTTTCATCTTGCAAATCTATACCCATTGAGCAACAAGGCGTCATTTCCCCCTTCCTCCAGCCCTGGTGACCACCATTCTACTTTCTGTTTTTATGAATTTGACTACTTTAGATACCTCGTATAAGTGAAATCATGCAGTTTTTGTCTTTTTGTGGCGGGCTTCTTTCGTTTAGTGTAATGACCTTAAGGTTGTGGACGTGACTGGATTTCCATCCTTTTTAAGGCTGGACTACGGTAATATTCCGTTGTATTTTTATGTCACATTTTGTTTGTCCATGGTGAGCATGTTTTCATGGACTTATTGGCCACTTGTATGCCTTCTTTGGAGAAATGTCTATTCAAGTCCTTTACCTATCTTTAAATCAGGTTATTTAATTTATTGTTGTGGAGATGTAGGAGTTCTTTATATATTCTGGATATTGACCCCTTATCAGATATGTAATTTGCAGATATTTTCTTCAGTTCTGTACGTTGCATTTTCACTCACTGTGACCTTTGATGCACAAAGTTTTAAGGTTTGCTGTACGCCCATTTCTCTATTTTCACTTTTATGTCTATGCTTTTGGCATCATATCCAAGAAATCATTGCCAGATTCAATATCATGTAGGTTTTTTCTCATGTTTTCTTCTAGAAGTGTTATAGTTTTGGGTCTTATGTTTAAGTCTTTAACCCAGATTGAATTAATTTTTGTGTGTGGTGTAAGATAAGGGTCCAACTTCATTCTTTTGCACGTGAGTGTCCAATTTTTCCAGCACTGTTTTCTAAAGAAATTGTCCTTTTCCCATCAAGAAGTCTTGGCATCTTTGTTGAAAATTATTTGACCATATACACAAGGGTTTATTTCTGAGCGTTCTATTCTTTTCCATTGCTCTATTTGTCTGTCTTCATGCCATTACCATGCTGTTTGATTATTGTAGCTTTGAAATATGTTTTGAAATCAAGAGGTATGAGTCTTTCAACTTTGCTCTTCTTTTTCAAGACTGTTTTGGCTGTTTGGTGTGTTGAGATTCCATAAGAATTTTAGGATAAATTTTTCTTTTTCTGCAAGAAAGGCTATTGAGATTTTTATAGGAATTGTGTTGAATCTGTCACTTTGGGTAGTATGAGCATCTTAACAATATTAAACCTTCCACTCCATGAACATAGGATGTTTTTTCCATTTGTTTGTGTCTTTAATTTCTTTCAACAGTGTTTTGTAGTTTTCAGTGTAGTCTTTCACCTTGGTTAGGCCTATTTCTAAGTATTTTTTTCTTTTTGATGGTTTTATAAATGGAATTTTTAAAAATTGCATTTAGGATGTTCATTGTTAGTATATAGAGATGCAACTGATTTTGGTGTGTTAATTTTGTATCCTGCAACTTTGCTGAATTCATTTATTAGTTCTGTGTGTGTGTGTGATCGTGTGATCTTATAGAGTTTTCTACATCTAAGATCATGTCATCTGCAAGCAGATCATTTTACTTCTCCTTTCTAATTTGAATGCCTTTTCTTTCTTTCTTGTCCAGTTGCTCTGACTAGGACTTCAAAACTATGTTGAGTAGAAGTGACAAGAGCAGACATCTTGCCTTGTTTCTGATCTTAGAGGAAAAGCTTGCAATCTTTCACTGTTGAGTATGATGAGCTATGGGCTTTTCACATGTGGACTTTATGATGTGGAGGTAGTTTTCTTCTATTCTGCATTTGTTGAATTGTTTTTTTAACCATGAAAGGGTGTTGAATGTTGTCATGCTTTCTCTGCCTCGATTTAGATTATCATGTGATTTTTGCCCTTTATTCTGTTAATTTGGTGTATTACATTGATTGATTTTTATAGATTGAACCATTCTTGCATTCCAGGAATAAATCCCACTTGATCATAGTATCTAATCCTTTTAATGTATTTAATTAAATCATTTTAATGTATTTAATTCAGTTTGCTAGTATTTTGTTGAGGATTTTTGCATCAATATTCACCAGGAATATTGTTCTGTAATTTTCTTGTAGTGTCTCTGTCTGACTTTGGTATAAGGATAATATTGGTCTCATAGAATAAACTTGGAAATGTTCGTCCTTTTCAACATTTCTAAGAGTTTCAGGAGGATTGGTATTAATTCTTCCTTAAATGTTTCGTAGAATTCTCCAGTGAAGTCACCTGGTTCTAGGTTTTTCTTGGGGGGGTGTGTGTGTGTGTGTGTGTGTGTGTGTGTGTGTGTGTGTGTGTGTGCGTGTGTGTATAGACGGAGTCTTGCTCTGTCACCCAGGCTGGAATGCAGTGGTGCGATCTTGGCTCTCTGCAACCTCCACCTCCCTGGTTCAAGTGATTCTCCTGCCTCAGCCTCCCAAGTAGCTGGAATCACAGGCACGAATTACCATGCCCGGCTAATTTTTTGTATTTTTAGTAGAGACGGGGTTTCACCACGTTGGCCAGGTTGGTCTCAAACTCCTGACCTCAAGTGATCTGCCCACCTCGGCCTCCCAAAGTGCTGGGATTACAGGCAGGAGCCAGCATGCCTGGCCTCTTTGAGGTTTTTGATTACTGATTCAGTCTTTTTAATAATAGCTATTGGTCTGTACAGATTTTCTATTTCTTCATGATTCAGTCTTTGTAGGCTGGGTGTGTCTAGAAATTTATCCATATCTTCTGGGTTATCCAATTTGTTAGCATACAGCTGTTCATGCTATTCTCTTATAATCCTTTATTTCTGTGGTATCAGTTATAATGTCCCATCTTCATTTCTGATTTATTTATATCTTCTTTCCTTTTTTCTTAATCTGGTTAAGTTTCTCAATTTCGTTGATTCTTTTTTCAAAAAACCAACTCATTTTGTTTTTCCTACTGTCTTTCTATTCTCTGTTTTATTTATTTCTGCTCTAATGTTTTATTTCCTTCTAATAGCTTTGGGTTTATTTTTTTCTCTTCACAGATTTGTCTTTAGTTACTTTGTTTGAAACAGGATCTAAAAACAGGTCTGTGTTTTGCCCATGATGTATTTCTTCAGTCTCTTTAAGTCTGTAACATCCCCCTTTCCTTTTTGCCATTTATTTGTTCAAGTTATCTGGGTCATATGTCTTAAAATTTTATACATTTTGGATTTTGGTGTCATTTACGTGTTCATATTTTCTGTGAGCTGGTAGAGCGAAAGCTCTCTAAAGGTTAGAGCTAGAGGCTGGATAGATTCAGGTTCAAGTTTTTCCCTTTTTGGGTAGGAAGACTTCATTGCTTCAGTGATGCTAAGATTGACCTGTGGGCCCAGGTATTGTCAGCTTGATCCCCCTACTAGAAAATTCCTCATTATCTTTCCAGTTAATGTTTCAGCAGTCATTGGTGATTGCTGCCTAATGTCATTATTTCACTAATGGTTGCAAAATTGTGATTTGTAAAATTCTACCCTTTTTATTCTGCATTTACTAGCTATGGATCCTTTACAAAGAACACTCCTCATCAATTGTGTGGTTACTCTGAAAAAGCCTTTGACAAAGGCAGGACAGATACTAGATGTTTTTTTACTTGATTCCTTAGTTTATAGCATAATGAGCAGATGCCACAGCAACATCCAAGAATGACCTATAAGCTTTTCTTCTGGGTGGGTGAAAATAGTGTTAGGAATTTAGATATTTTTATATGTCTGATGTTTTTTAGTTCATCAAACCATTACGTCTTTTAATATTCAAAATAGCCCATCTTTGGCCAGTTGGGACCTTTTCATTTTTTACTTTTTAGAGTCGGGGTCTTGCTGTGTTGTTCAGGATGGAGTGCAGTAGTGTGACTATAGCTTACTGCATTCTCAATTTCCTGGGCTCAAGTGATGCTCCCACTTTGGCCTCTTAAGTAGCTAGGACTACAGGCATGCATCACCACACCTAACTTTTTTTTTTTTTTTTGTACAGACCGAATCTTTCTTTGTTGCCCAGGCTGGTCTCAAATTCCTGGCCTCAAGCAGTCCTCCCGCCTCAGCCTCCGAAAGTGCTGGGATTACAGGTGTACCACTGCACTTGAGCTGGTTGGAGCCCTGTCATCTTGATATTTTGATGAGACCCTAATCTTTTTTTTTTTTTTTAATAGTTCTAAGGCTATTTTGTACATCTTCTGCCACAGATTAACTGATTTCTTGAAGCAGCAGCTCTGGTACTTTTAGTGGAAATGTTTGCAGACCACAATTTAGGTACCATATTAGCACCTAGGTCAGATTCCTTAGATTTGATTGCTACCTGATGATATCGTTTCCAGACTGTGTTGGTGGGTATTGCTAGGAAATACAATACTTTTTTTTAGAGAGAAAAAAACAAATCATAAGTGTGTACTAGCATTTTCAATTCCAATGAGAGATCATAGATTTTATTGTTTTTTAATGAACTATATTTTTTAGAGTAGTTTTAGCCTTATAGCAAAAATGAGTGGAAGGTACAGAGATTATCCTTTATGTCCTGATTATGGAGTTCTTAATTTTATGTTTGTTTCTCTCTCTCTTTCTCTCTCTCTTTTTTTTTTTTTTTTTTTTGAGACAGTCTTGCTCTGTCGCCCTGGTTGGACTGCAGTGGTGCCATCACTGCTCACTGCAGCCTCAGCCTCCTGGGCTCAGGCAGTCCTCTCGCCTCAGCCTTCCAAGTAGCTGGGACCACAGGTGTGTGCCACCATGGCCAGCTAACTTTTGTTTATTTTTTATAGAGATGTGATCCCACTTTGTTGCCCAGGCTGGTCTTAAACTTCCGGGTTCAAGCCATCCACCTGCCTCAGCCTCCCAAAGTGCTGGGATTACAGGCATGAGCCACCGCGCCCAGCCTATTTCTCTTTTACACTGAAAATGTTGGTTCTTAGTAACCTAATGTAGTTACTTATTTATGTTATCCTACTACCTATGTAATAGAATCAAGATAGTAATGTCAGTATGATTATTAAGATGAAGTCTACTGAATGTAGTTTGCTTTTGTGTTTTCCTTGAATGCAGTTTAAGCTGTATTTTTATCCTTAGGCCAAATGTGGTCACTGTGGTACGGAAAGTTAGGTCTGTTTATTTTCAATTTTAAAGAAATTAAATATTTTTAAATTTTATTTTTTTAAACCGTGCATTTACCTTTTCTCTAGATGAGGGGCATATTTAAATCTGTACATGTCCAGAGTCTATGGAGATTGGGAATCCATTCACAGCTGTCCTCACTTCTCTTCCATTGTGATTTGCCTTTTTTATCCAGTCTTTTGGAATGCTGAACAAAAATGTTTTTGGCACAAGGCAGGCATGATAAAATGAAGTTAATGCAAATCGAATGCATAAGCTAGAGCCGATTATCCGCAGATTCCTCCGTGTCCATGTAGATGATCACCGTTGCCTGCACCTGCTTTCCTTCTCCACCCTGTCTGATGGAATGGTGCTTCCATGACATGTGGTGTTCTGGAGGCTCTTAGCTCTGACGTCATCAGAATTTGACTCATAGTTCACCTGAAATATTTCTTCTCCTTCTCTTTGTTCTATGAACCAAGGAGTCTGAAAAGCCCACAGTATGCACATACCTTTCCAGCCCCTTCCGTCTCCCCTTTCCCTCAGCCCCAGGGTGCTTGCAGGGAGGACTGGGCCTCTGCCATCCTGGAGCTGAATAGTTCGTGTCAGGAATTCCCCAGGCCCTTGAGTCTCCAGGGTGAGTTGAAAGGGGTGTGTAGCGTGCTGGGGATTAAATCGGCTGAGTAGGGTCATGCTGAGGGACTGAAGACAGCTCATCTTCACATAATCAGCATGACCCATAACCTGTGGTGTCAGAGCTCCTTTCATTTCTTTAGTCAAGGAATGTGTACAAGTAATGCAAATATAATTATTTTTTGTCCTAAGGATTAGGGAACCTGGGGGATGTTCATGTTACCTGATGATGTCAACATTGTGTGATGTTTAATGTTTTTTTTTTTTTTAAAAGAGATGCTTATTTAGAAATAATCTAAACTGAATAACTTTTTTAAAAATTACACTGTCCGGTATTAGGTTCCTGATTTGTATTTAGTCCAAGGGTGTTTCATTTGTACTCCTGGGATTTTTCCCACCAGTATTGGATGCATTAACAGGGGGCCTTGAGAAATTAGGAAGTTTGGTGTGTTCAGAATTGTTTTTTTATAAGTTTTCTGTGACCTCGTGCACTAAATACTGATGCTTCCACACTCCTGCAAGTATGAAATAAAAGTATGTCTCTTCAGTACTGTATTCCTGCGCCAATTCATTTAGAAGGGTAGAATTTACACACAGGTCAAATCTTCCATTATTTGCATTTGGGGGGAAATAAACTCTGAAGGCAGTGTTCTCTTTCTCTCTCTCCTTTTTCCTCCTCCTTTCCTCCTTCTTTCTTCCTCCTATTCCCACTTTTTTTTTTTTTTGAGATCGAGTTTCACTCTTGTTGCCCAGGCTGGAGTGCAACCTCCGCCTCCCAGGTTCAAGGGATTCTCCTGCCTTGGCCTCCGAATAGCTGGGATTACAGGCAAGCGCCACCACACCCAGCTAATTTTTATATTTTTAGTATAGACGAGGTTTCACCATGTTGGCCAGGCTGGTCTTGAACTCCTGACCTCAGGTGATCCACCTGCCTCGGCCTCCCAAAGTGCTGGGATTACGGGGGTGAGCCACCGCACTCGGCCTATTCCATTTTCTGATCGTCTTCTGTCAATAGTGCTACACAGCTCAGGAAGCTCAAAGGAAGCTGGCTCTTTAGGTGGGATGTTCTTAGGGCCGTAACTTTCGAGAGGGGTCACCTTGGGTTCCTGAAGTGAACCGTCCCTGTTGACCTTGGCTGTGACAGTCAACAACGACGAGCTGTCTTTTAAGGGATGCCGCTTCTGCAGCTGTCCGTATTGATCCCTTGTCTGCGGCTTTTCTAGGTTTTCATTTCAGAGACTTGTCCCTGCTGTCCTGTTTCAGATAGCATGGTGGTGTTCGTCTCTCAGACCACGGCCGTCCATGAATGTACAGACAGTCCAGGTCTCATGTTACAGCAGGGCGGTGGACATAGCCCAGGGCAAGAGAGGGAATATTCTGTCCCGCCCACTCACGAATTGTTTTCAATCATATTTATCAGTAGGATTTGAAAAGATTAGAACATTAATTGCAAACCAAGTATCAGAGGCTGTGGTGTTCTATCCCAGTAGTAATCCCACATCCACGTGGTAGCTGCTGTTGGAGCTACTGCTCAGTTAACTAAGCGGCCATCATCGTGTACCATGATCTGTTTTCTTCTGGCAGAGGCTCACAGGCAATTTGAATGAACATGATGGAAACGATCTTTAAAGTCTTTATGGAGGGAGCACTAATGCTACAGTTCGCAGAGGATGTGGTCTTGCTTCAGATTCATGTTGAATGGGAGTGGAGTGTGGGCAGTTCCAGAGCTTCAATTGGATCCATAAAGGCGCCTGCTCATGATGAGGGTTCTGCAGGCCGTTATGTAAAACCATCCCGCTTTGAACTCAGAGCCAGGGAAATAACCATGTGATGGCTCCTCTGATTGGTTGGACTCTCTGGGGCAAAGGCTCCGTTTATTCCTGGGCTCCCTAAGAGTGATAAGGGAGAGTGATGGCATTTCAGGCTCCCTGGTGCTACTGTGTCAGTTCAGACTGTATCCAACAGTCCTCAGAAGGTGGTGGATTGGGAGTGCCCCTTTTCTTAGGACGTAGGTACCCTGAGTCTTGGTTGGGAAGGGTTGGAGGAATATTTATTGTGTGGACTTGGGGTGGTATTGCAGGTTCCTTTCTCAAGGGGATCCATGCAACCTTTCCTTCAGTCCAATTTTGTTGACTGTATGTTGGAGAACTGGCTTAAAGCTGGGAATTGGATGAAGGAATCTTCGTTTTCCATGCAGTTGACATCAGCCTTTTGCTCACGAGTTCTTAAACAAGCAGTACTCTTGCTGATTTCCTGGCTGCCTCACCCCACAGAAACGTGTGGCTTCTGAGCCACTGCCTAAGCTCACTCCTGGCCCACAGGTCAGCACGCCCTGGCTGCCACTGTGACTTGCTGGTCGTTATGGTAATTGTGTCTTCCTGCTTCTGAGGGTTAAATGGTTCCACATTGGTTATGCCACAACCTCACCATCCCCAGCATCACTAGGGCACCCCACGCCATGGCAGCATCCCTTGTCATCCTTGCCTACAGAGGATGACCCTACCTGGGGGGCTTCCCAAGCATGCCAGGGCCCTCCTCACCGGTGCCTGCTGTCCTAAAGGAAGAGTTCTCTGGGCTCTCCTGGGGGATAGATCCAGGTGGCGGGTCTCTGGTCACCCTCCTATCTCTTGAGCCATTCCATAGCTTTCTCAGGATGCCAAGGCAGTCCTGGCATCTTCACCTCCTTTCCTGTAGACCAGCGTCATGTCTAGGTTCCAAGGATCTTCCAGCAGCATAGGGACTGGGCTCAGGTGCTTTTAACCGATAGGATAACTCCTGAGTCATGGGAGAGGACATCCTACCAGTGACTTCCCCGTATCCGGCCTGGGATTTTCCCCCTCAAGATCCATTCCCAGTGACCCCCATGATTAGGTCTTGAGCCTCCTTTTTTGGCTGGAGATGTGAGTCTGTAATTTAAACATGGCCACAGAAGCCTCTGAATTTCATAGAATATCCTGAGTGGAAGGCGGACCTGGGCCCATCAATCAGTCACTCTTCAAAGCTTCCAAATTGCTTAATATAAGCCAGCTAACCTCACACTCCTTTCAATGGCCAGTAACCCCACCTCTGCCCACTCCAGGGTGGACCCAGGGCAGATGCCGACTGCTCCCCTTCCCTCCATGCCTCCTTCTGGTCCCGCAAAGTGGAGGGCCTTGGTATTTGTCTCTGGGGCATCACTAGCCCCGCTTAGCACCAGCTATAGGGTTCTTGTTGCTATCTGACATTTATGAGAAGTCGAGGTGCAGACTCACATCCTGATGATCTGCTGTTGAGGCCACTCCTGGTACCAATTGTCTTACTTTGGGTCGCTGTAGAAGCAGAACATTGGGTGCAGGTGGTTTGAGAAGTGATCCAAGAGCATAGGAGCAAGGGACAGGTGAAAAGAAGGGACAGCCTGGATCAGAATGCGTATCGTGGTTACCATTCTGGGAACCGGGACATGATGCTTCTGAGACCTCTTGAAAAGTGCACAAAGTGTCTTCATAATTATTAGCCTAAGACACCAGAGAATGCAGTTCTCCACCCTTTTTGTCCTTCATTGGCTGAAGGTTGCCCCAAGGGGCATGGACTCCCCGGTGCTCCTGGACTTCTAGGCTGAACCCATTCCCTGAGTGTTGGGGCAAGAAGGCAAAAAGACATGAGATCTGAGTGTGAGCTGAGACAATCGGCACAAAGCATACTGAGCTTGCACAGGACCATTCACAGAGCTACAGCTGATGGAGGCATGTTTTAAAAAACACTTTTCAGGCTGGGCACGGTGGCTCACACCTGTCATCCCAGCACTTTGGGAGCCTGAGGCAGGAGGATTGCTTGAGGCCAGCAGTTGGAGACCAGCCTAGGCAACAGTGAGATCCTGTCTCTACAGAAAATTTAAAATTATTAGCTGAGCATGGTGGCACACCACTGTGGTCTCAGCTACTTGGGGACTGAGGTGGGAGGATCGCTTGAGCCCAGGAGGTCGAGGCTGCAGTGAACCTGTGATGTGAGCCATGTCCCTGCTGCTGCTCTCCAGCCTGAGCAACAGAGCAAGACCCTGTCTCAAAAACAAAAAACTCTCCTTCTCTGCCTTCTCTTTTTGCCCTCTGTCCGTCAGAGATCATTTCACAATGGCAAGGGCTGCATACTCTCAAGAGCTGCATAATGTTTGATCATGTGTGTCTATTTTTGTATATATACAACATATATGCATGTACAATACACATACAATATGAACCATAATTTATCAGTCTGCATTTTTATTTGTGTCAACATTTTGCTAGGAAAAATTTTCAGAGAGAGTCGAAAGATTCTGCCGTCAACATAGTACTATCAGTCCATTCCTCCATCTGTCTATGAATTCATCTTATTATTTGGATGCACTTCAAAATAAGTTGCAGATATCAGTGCCCTCCTCTCGCTAAAATAAATACTTCAGTGGTTATATCATTAACTAGAGGTCAGTGTTTGTTAATAGCTCCTTTTTCCCAAGGTAAAATTTACATGCAGTGAAATGCATGTATCTTAAATGTACCATTTGATGAGTTTTAACAAATGCCTATACCTGCATAATCCAAAACCCTTATCCAGCTATAGAACATTACCATCACCCCAGAAAATTCCCTCATGTCCCTTCCCAGGCTATACCTACCTCCATTCTCCCAGAGTTAACTATTCTGATTTTTTTCTCCTACCATAGATTAGGTTTGCCTTTCCCAGGACTTCATATAAACAGGTTCATGGAGTATGAACCCTATTGTGTAAGGCTGCTTTTCATCAACATTTTTGAGATTTATCTATATTATTACAAATACCAGTAGTTTGTTCTTTTCTATTGCTGAGTAGTAGTGCATCATACATATATGCTATAGTTTGCTGAGACAGGAGAATCGCTTGAGCCCAGGAGTTTGAGACTGCAGTGAGATATGGTTGAGCCATTGCACTCCAGCCTGGGTGACAGAGCAAGACGCTGTATCAAAAAAAAAAATTATAATAATAAAAAGTAATAAAAATAAAAGAATTAGGATCTAAACTAGGTTCACACCTAATGAATATCATGTCATATCATATTACACATATCATATCACATATAATGAGCTAATGCAATCATTAGGTCATTTCTCTGAAGTTCTCTTTCTTTTTTTTTTTTTTATTAAAAAGAGAGAAAAGGAGAAAGAAACAGCAAAAGAAAGAAAAATGAATGAAAGGAAGAGATTTTAGAAAAAGAGAAAAGGAGAAAGAAAGAAACAGCAAAAGAAAGAATAAAAAAAGAATGAAAGAGAGAAAGAAAGAGGAAGAGAAAGAGGGAGAGAGAATGGGATTCTTGTTTTATTGCCCAGGCTAAAATACAGTCTAAAAATGGGTATTAAAAACCTCTTTTATGCCAATAATTGTGTTTAAC
>PVKP010025000.1:0-29388 GCA_004027715.1 Plecturocebus donacophilus | reverse complement strand
ATAAAATATTGGTTGGCTGCTTATTTGTTATTTTCATCCCCTATTCCTTCCTGTCTCCATTGTTAAGCACAATTATTGGCATAAAAGAGGTTTTTAATCCCCATTTTTAGACTGTATTCTAGCCTGGGCAATAAAACAAGAATCCCATTCTCTCTCCGTCTTTCTCTTCCTCTTTCTTTCTCTCTTTCATTCTTTTTTTTTTCTTTCTTTTGCTGTTTCTTTCTCTCTCCTTTTCTAAAATCTCTTCCTCTTTCTTTCATTCTTTTTTTTCTTCCTTTTGCTCTCTTTCTCCTTTTCTAAAAAAAATAAAATAAAATAAAATAAAATAAAATTCTAGCATTGTCAATGTAATAGTATTAAGAGGTGGGGACTTTAAGAGGTGATTAGGCCATATGGCTCCTCTCTCATTAATGGGATTAAGGCCCTTATGAAAGAGGCTTCATGCAGTATTTGGTTAGCTTGCTCTTCCACTCTGGCTTACCCTTTCACCCTCACCAGACACCAGCTTGATCTTGAACTTCAAAGCTGTCATAATTGTGAGACAATGCATTTCTGCTCTTTATATATTACCCAGTTTCAAGTATTCTGTTGTAGCAGCACAGACTAAGAGAGAGACTATGGACAAGTTACTTAACATCTCTAAGCCTGTTTCTTCATTTATAAAACTGAAGATAGGCCAAGTGCGGTGGCTCACGCCTGTAATCCCAGCACTTTGGGAGGCCGAGGCGGTCAGGAGTTTGAGACCAGCCTGGCCAATATGGTGAAACCCCATCTCTACTAAAAATACAAAAAACTAGCTGGGTGTGGTGGCATGCGTCTGTAGTCCCAGCTGTTCGGGAGACTGAGGCAGGAGAATTGCTTGAACCCAGGAGGCGGAGGTTGCAGTGAGCTGAGATTGCACCACTGCACTCCAGCCTCCTCGGTGACAGAGAAAGAGTTGTCTCAAAAAAAAAAAAAAAGAAAAAGAGTGGATAGCCAGATGGTGATTCTAGGTTTAAGACAGTTCTAGAGACCTCAGCAGCAGATATTCATGAATCTTTGCTCCAGTGCTTCACTAATTAATGCTACTGAGCTACATTGCACGTCTGCTGCTTCTTGTCTCACAGTCAGCTTCCCAGCCTGTCTTTGTTTTCCATTCTGGCTCCTAAAAGAGAACACTGGGTTATTAGCTCAAATTCACTTTTTATGCAATGTCATAAGTAGGACACTAGGAGAACCAGAAGTTGTTTGCCCTTGAGCCAAATGCCTACCCTTTAGTCCATTTAATAGTAAAGGTTGATTTACATGGACAAAAGATTCAGCAGTGCTGGAAGTGATTTTTCTTAAAAGGATAATATGTGGATGGGCTCTATAAACATTATGTTTGCATGCCTTATCTACTGCCTTCTTCCCATATTTATAGTTCTGAAAATGTTCCCTACAACGTGATCCATCTATCATGTGATACATGGAACATCAAACAGACATGGCACATCAAACAGCTTATATCTCAAGCTAGAAACCTAGACATCCTTCCTGAGTCCTTCCATTCCCTCTCTCCAAACCATCAGTGAGTTCTTTTGATTCCATTTTAAGGATGTATCTTAAATTTGTCTACTTCTATTTCTCTGTCATGACTTTAGCTTAGGCCTGTTTTCCACTTACTATAGTATTTTCCTAACTGATGTCTATGCCTTCACTCTTTCTGGAACTTCATTCCATTTTCTCTATAGTAGCCAAAATAATCACTTTAGGAAGAAGTTGATTACAACCGTTCTGTTGCTTCTCACTGCACTTAGCCTAAAAATCCAAGCTCCTATCGTGATCTAAAAGAATCTATATGATCTGCTATGCTTATATCCTTATTTCATTCCATTTTCACCTTTGCCTGCATGCTGTCAGTCTTCTTTCAGGCCTTAGATACTTTATACAGTCGAGTTTACTTTGCCTAGAATGTTCATCCCCTACTCTTTAAAAGTCAACTTTTCTCTAATCATCCTATCTAAAATTCTCTCCTGTTACACAGTTCTTTTTCATAGTAGTACTTAACATTCTCTGGAATTGTCTTATTATTTGTTTATTTGTTTTTGTTTATCTCCCTTATTAAAATGTAAGTTTCAGGAAAACAGGAACTGTATGTGTCTTATTCACCAGCGTATCCCCAGGACCCAGCACAGTGCCTGGCATAGAGTACTTGGTAAATATTAGTTAAATAAATGAATGTGTCAGTCAATCACATGCACAGCTGCAAACCGATTTGCCCCCTACCATCAAATGAGGACCATTTAGTCAGTATATCTAGGAATTTGGTTATTGAGGTATATTATCAGAAGGGGTTAGAATGAGTCAGGAAATAAGAGACTAGGGCATACTTTAGGATCAGGTCACCTTGGTTTAAAATGAACCCATGCTAGGCCAGGTGCAGTGACTCAAGTGTGTAATCCCAGCACTTTGGGAGGCTGAGGTGGGACAATAACTTGAGCCCAGGAGTTCAAGACCAACCAGAACAATATAGTGAGACCCCCATCTCTATCAGAAATAAAAATATTAGCCAGGCCTGGTAGCAAACGTCTATAGTCGCAGTTACTCAGGAGAGTGAAATGGGAGGATCTCTTGAGCCCAGGAGGTTGAGGCAACAAAGAGCCATGATCGTGCCACTGCACTTCAGCCTGGGTGTATATATGACTAATCCAGAAACAGACTGATTCACACTACCTTTAGTGTCATTTAAAATAGAGGATGCTATAGAGAGAATACATGTGTTAGGAAAGAAGGTGATATTTAATAACAATTGTACTAAGTAGTTATAGTACAGATATGAAAAATTTATTCTCAGGATCATAATCCTGAACATCAGTTCCTGCTGTAATAGGCAGTAGCATACAGGTCAGAGGCTCCAGTCAACACTTCATAAAATATATTTTAAAGTTAACCAGTAGACCTTTAAGTTAATTGCTGACATCGCTCTCAAGTCCCCTAATACACACATGCGCACTCTCAAACTTAGAGATTTGGTTTGCCAAAATGTCCAGTGGGAAGGATTTAATTCAGCAGATAATAGAACCTTGCCCTGTCCTACCTAGGATCTTTGCTGCCATTCCTTCATTTCAGGTGTCAGTGGATTAAAAAGTAGCTCCTCCACAAAGGAGGCAGTGAAAATCTCTAGTGAAGAGCACTGAAACTTATGTTTCATTTTCCACAGTTCCTTTACCTCAAGCCACAGAATTGTTCTTAGCTCTTTAACTTTTGTTAGCACCCACATCAAATCAACAAACTTGTTTATTTTTCTTCTTCCCTTACTATCACCCAGAACAGTGGTTCTCAAACTTGAGTGTGCATCAGAATCACCTGGAACACTTGTTAAACGATCAATTGCTGGACCCTCTCCCAGAGTTTCTGATTTAGTAGATCCTTGATGGGACTTAAGTGATGCTGAGCAGCTGGTTCAGGGAACACACTGAGAACCATTTCTGGAAAGGATGTTGCAGTAGATTCCCATTTGATCTCTCTGCAAGCACTCTCTTTCCTAGTAAGTTCGTATTCTACACTTCTACCAGGATTAGCTGCCCGAAAGCAATGTAATGTGCCTCCCCTGCTCAGAGTTTGGTTGGCTCTCCATTGATTACAGTATAAAATCCAAATCGGTCCAGGTGTGATGGCTCACACCTGTAATCCCAGCACTTTGGGAAGCTGAGGTGGGTGGATCACTTGAACTCAGGAATTTGAGACCAGCCTGGGCAACATGGTGAAACCCCATCTCTACCAAGAATACAAAAAAATTATAGACTCCAAAACTGAAATTTTTCTTTGTAAAAAAAAAAAAGAAAAAAATTAGCCAGGTATGGTGGCACACACCTGTGGTCCCAGCTAGGCGAGAGGATTGCTTGAGCCTGGGAAGCAGAGGTTACAGTGAGCCGAGATCTTGCCACTGCACCCCAACCTGGGTGATAAAATGAGACACCATCTCAAAAAAAAGTCTATATCACATCATACAAGATCCTTGACAGTATATCCCCATTTTGTCTTTCCTGCTGTGTCCCCAACTCAGCTGACCTTTTAGTATATTGCAAACTAAGCTTTGTCCTGTCAAACAGCACTGCTTTTTCTTCTGCTTATAACATTTATCTCTGCAAAATGTTATTCATTCAACACCCAGCTCATGTCACCTTCTCCAAGATGCTTTTCTAAATGTCCCCAAATTGAGGTGTTATTTTTAAAGTGCACATGTGGCTTTCTCTCCTAAAGCTATAAAACCCTCAAGGACAAATACTGTGTTTTATCCAACTTTGACTCCTTTAGTGCACCCAAATCCCAGTACCTAGACATTCAATAGCTGTTGGTTGATGGAATGAATCCAGGTACTTCTGATAGATTCCAGGTTTTTACTTTCGTTTCTTATAATAAAAATGTAGTATAGAAGCAGTCATGGCATAAGTCTAGTAAATTGAGAATTCAGATTAGTCAAAGTTGTAATTTGTATCTTGTTCCCTTTCCTAAAGCAGCTAGAGATAATGAAAATAAAAACCTTTAAAAAGAATGTAGTGCCTCTAAGTTGACTGCCTCATGTACAATGTGGCAGCATATATTTGGTAATCATTGTTATAGAAGGTAAGTTTAAGCAGGCCAGTTTAAGACAGGATATAAATCATCACTAAAGGACAGATAGCTAAGAAAGATGGAAAATAAAGAAATGAAAAACCGGATTGACCCAGAAATGACTAACAACAAACTTTGTGCAGGGAGACAGGAAGAATTGAGTTTAGTAGTTAGTTGCTGTAAAATATTATATCAGGTTTGCTTTAATTACATGGTAATGCCTCTAAGAACAAAGGTAATTACATGATAACTTATGTTACTACTCCCACATTATCTCTTAATAACTATGTAATTAGCTTGTCACTACTATACAGCATGAAGTTTGATATTACTCATAGATAAAGAACATCGGTAACTTAAGTGAATGAGTGAGGGTGGGGCAAGGGATGGAGTCAGTAGCAGAATCATAGGATTATTGCAATCAGGAATGCAAACAACTAATTAGATAATTGCACCCAGTTCTTAGGGATCTGAGGTGAATTCTCCATAGCTTGTCAGTGTCTTCTGAAGACCATAAACACACAACAAAGTGAATAAGTTGACAAAGCACTGGAATAGATCAATGAGTTTGGGATATAATGCATGTAATTTTAAACAGTTCCTTTTATTTGGGGAGGTTTTTCTTTTAAGTAACTATTAAGAATTTTTTTAATTAAAAAGTATTTTACTCATTTCATTTTCCAACATCCTGAGGTTCTATGTGTGGCCTATGTGGCAAGGATGTGTAGCACCGGGAACTCTTATTCATTGCTGGTAAAAATGCAAAATGGTAAACAACCACTTTGGAAGATAATTTGGCAATCTCTTACAAAACTAAACATACTCTTCTTTCCACATGATCCAGCAGTCATGCTCCTTGATTGCCCAAATGAGTTAAAAACGTATGTCTTCACAAAAACCTGCACGCAAATGTTTATAGCTGTTTTATTCATAATTGACAAAACTTGGAAGCAGCAAGATATCTTTCACTAGGTGAATGGATAAACAATATCAATACAATGAATTATGATTCAGCCAACAAAAAGAAACGAACTATCAGCTGGGCACGGTGGCTCATGCCTGTAATCCCAGCACTTTGGGAGGCTAAGGTGGGCGGATCACCTAAGTCCAGGGGTTCAAGACCAGCCTGGCCAACATGGTGAAACCCTGTCTCTACTGAAAATACAAAAATTAGCTGGGCATGGTGGCAGGCATCTGTAATCTCAGCTACTCGGAAGGCTGAGGCAGGAGAATCACTTGAACACAGGAAGTGGAGGTTGCAGTGAGCCGAGATTATGCCATTGCACTCCAGCCTGGGCGACAAGAGCAAAGCTCCATCTCAAAAAAAAAAAAGAAAGAAGCTATCAAGCCAAGAAAAGACATGGAGGAACCTTAAATGCACGTTGCTAAATAAAAGGAGCCAGTCTGAAAGGCTACATACTGTATGATTCTAACTATAGCCATGCACCACATAATAACATTTTGGTCATTGACAGACCACATATATGGCAGTGGTCTCATAAGATTATAATACCCTATTTTTACTGTACCTTTTCTATTTTTAGATATGTATAGATACACAAGTACTTAAAATTTTGTTATAATTACCTACTGTATTCAGTAGAGTAACAGGTTATGCAGGATTGTAGCCTAGGAACAATAGTTTATACTGTCTAGGTTTGTGGAGGTACATTCTGATGTTTGCACAATGACAAAATCACCTAGAGATCCATTTCTTAGAACATATCCTCCCCATTAAGCAACTCGTTACTGTATATCACATTCTGGAAAAGGCAAAACTATGGAGATAGTAAAAAAGTCAGTAATTGCCATGGACTGGAGCTGTGATGCAAGGAGAGAGGGATGAATAGGTAGAGAGCACTGAGGATTTTTAGAGCAGCAAAATTGTTTTGTGTGATACTTTAATGGTATATAAAGTTTATTATATTTGTCAAATCCCACAGAATATACAGCACAGAGTGAGCCCTAATGTAAACTATAGACATTATTTAATTATAATATGTCAATAATGGCTCATCGGTTTTAACAAATATACTCACTAACTAATGCAAGATGTTAAGCATAGTGGGTAACTGGGGAGTAAGGGGATGAGGGAAGATTTGGGAACTCTCTGTATTTTCTGCTTAATTTTTTTGTAAACCTAAAACTGCCCAAAAATATAAAGTCTATTAATTTTTTTTAAACCCAAGTGGAAAAATCTGTCATCCATCCATCTAATTCTTCTGACATCTTGGGTGTGTAATGTATGGTCTGTGTTTCCCAGTGTCATCAATTTTACTGTTTTGAGGTGCTAAGGCTTAGACTTGTGTCCTATGGCCAGTGACCTCACAGTTTTTACCAAAATACTTGTTTTCATTGCTATCACATGATAGCCACTCAAAGTTGTAGTTATCCTTCTTAATTCTGTTAGGAATCACCCCAGCATTCCCTGTGAGGGAAGCATTAGTCCTTGAATTTCCCTTTGTTTATTTATTTTCTTTTTTGAGATGGAGTCTCTCTCTGTTGCCCAGGCTATAGTGCAGTGGCACAATCTTGGCTCACCGCAACCTCTGCCTCCTAGGTTCAAGCAATTCTCCTGCCTCAGCCTCCCGAGTATCTGGGACTACAGGCACATGCTGCTACATCCAGCTAATTTTTGTATTTTTAATAGAGATGAGATTTCACCATATTGGCCAGGCTGGTCTCAAACTCCTGACCTTGTGATCTGCCCACCTCAGCCTTCCAAAGTGCTGGAATTACAGGCATGAGCCACCGCACCTGGCCTTGAATTTCCATTTCAAAAGATGCTTACTGCTTTACTTGATATATAGCTTCTGTGAGATGAAATTTCATTTGGGGAAGAAAGGTTGTGCTAAAATTCCCTCAGAAACTTTCTAATTGCCTTCTCTAAAATTGCCTGTGTTTCCCTAAACCTAAGAGTAAAATACAGGAAATAGTGATGATTTTTATGTGCTTGAGGAATCTTCTAAGAGTGACAAATTTCATTCTACTTACACTGATACTTGTACTGATTTATTTTGTGGAAAACTCATCCAGTGGCTACAATTACTAACTCTAAAGGCATGAGTGGAAAACTATTAAAATAAAACATTACTTAGCTGAAACTCTTTAGTGGTTGTTTTTAATAACCATTTTTCTGAATAGTTAAAAGTTCCCATGTTATTTAAAAAAAAAAGGTTTATTGACTTAGATATGATTTTAAAAGTGTAATGTAGCTTATTACAGAATATTTAAAACATAAGAAAAGCAAACAAGAAGAAAAAAGTCATCTCAACTCTAGAAACAATGTTTTTCAAACACACTTTTTTTTCCCACTATTTTGACTAAACATTTCTAAATGTACTGCATGGATCTGACTAAAGACTAAAAATGGAAGGAAACACAAGTAGAAACTATAAAGTCAGGATCAGGCTGGTGTGGTGGCTCACGCCTATAATCCAAAAACCTTGGGAGGCTGAGCGGGGAGGATCACTTGAAGCCAGGAGATGAGAGTCTCACTGTGTTGCCCAGACCTTGAGGCCAGGCCTGGGCAACATAGTGAGACCCCCATCTCTCCAAAAAAAATTTTTTTATTTATTTCCTCTCTTTAAAGGTATCATATGCAAAACAGAAGGCTTTGGGTTTGTTTTGAGCCAGGGTCTCACTCTGCAGTCCAGGCTAGAGTGCAGTGGCACAATCATAGCTCGCTGCAGCCTCAAATTCCTGGGTTCAAGCAACCTCTCCTACCTTAGACTCCTGTGTAGCTAAGACTAAATATCTGCACCACCGTGCCCCACTAATTTTTCTATTTTTTGTAGAGACAGGGTCTTGCTATGTCGCCAGGGTTGGTCTCAAAGTCCTGGGATCGAGCAGTCCTCCTACCTCAGCCTTCCAAAGTGCTGGGATTACAGGCATGAGCTGCTGTGCCTGGCCAGAAGTTTTCATTTTGGCACAGTTTAATCTTTCACTTTCTGTTTTCTGCTTTTCTGTGTCTTACTTAAGAAATATTTTCTACCTCTAGGACGTAAAGATATTTTTTATTTTCTTCTAAAATTCTTACAATTTTGCCATTTACATTTAATTCATTGATACATCTGGGATTCTTTTTTTAAATATAGAGTGAGGTAATGTTATTTTTCTAAGTTGAAAACTACTTGCCTAAACACTGCTTTTCTAATAAGCCATCGTTTCCCCATGAATTTGCAATGGCAACTCTGTTGTAGCTCGTTTCCACCTTTTCCCTATTTGTTTATAGCTATGCCAACAAACACTGCATTTATTATTACAGATTTTTTATAAGTGTTTAATCTGGTAAGGCTAGTCCCTCCTAACTTTTTTCTCTTCATCGAGTGTTTCTGGCTGTTCTTGATCCTTTGCTTTTTCATATAAATTTTAGAATCAGTTTCTCAGGTTCCCCAAAATGTTGTTGAGACTGTGATTGAATTCATATTGAATGTTATCTTCAATAATCTAGCATATCACTCCATTTAGGTCCTTTGTAAGATCTTTCCATAAAGTTCTATAGTTTTCTTTATTAGAGGCTGGCATAACTTGTATCACTTTTGTATTTTTACCAAATTACATTTTTAAAACTGTTGCTGTCATATATATATTCTTTGGGATTTTCTATATGCAAAGTTGTTCTCAGTGAAAATATTGACAAATTTATTTCTTCCTTTACCGTGTGTGTGTGTGTGCACGCATGCGTGCACACGTGTATGTTTGTATGTGTGTGTGTGAAGATCTCACACCGTTGGGCAGGCTAGAGTGAGTGCAGTGGCATGATCACAGCTCACTACAGCCTTGATTTCCTGGGCTCAAGCAGTCCTCCCACCTCAGCCTCCCAAGTAGCTGAGACTATAGTCACGTGCCACCACACCCAGATAATTTCTGTATTTTTTGTAGAGCCAAGGTTTCACCTTCTTACCCAGGCTGGTCTCTAACTCTTGGACTCAAGCAATCTGCCCACCTCAGCCTCCCAAAATGCTGGAATTACAGGCACAAGCTACTGTACCTAGCCTCCCTTTACAATTCTTAAATGTTTTTTAGTCTTACTACTCTTGTCAGGACTTCCCCACTTAACTTGTTAAATGCTACTTTGGCTTGTTAAATGCTACTTCCCCACATATAGCATTGTTTTGTTTTGTTTTGTTTGAGACAGTCTTACTCTGTTACCGAGGCTGGAGTACAGTCGCACAGTTTCTGCTCAACACAACCTCCACCTCCCGGGTTCAAGCAATTCTTGTCCCTCAGCCAACCGAATAGCTAGGATTACAGGCGCATACCACCACACCTGGCTAATTTTTGTAGTTTTAGTAGAGATGGGGTTTTACCATGTTGGCCACGCTGGTCTCGAACTCCTGACCTCAAGTGATCCATTTGCCTCGGCCTCCCAAAGTGCTGGGATTACAGGCTCAAGCTATCACACCTGGCCTGATTATTATTTTTAATGGGACTGTGTATATTTTCTATTTATTTATAATTCTGTTTTACTTTTTCCACAGTTTCTACTTTTATAATCAGAAAAATAATTTTTGCACTCGCTTTCTTAAAAATAATCTCTTAGTGAAGGCCTGAGGGGTCCTTATAGGTGTAATATGGATGGCCATGGAGCTGCTATGGCTTCAGGCTTTATATATATGAGGTATTACTATCTATTCACAGTATTCTCTGACCTTTAAATTTATGTGGCTTAAAATCCATTTTAAACACATAAACATTTGTATATTTTGCCAGGTGAACAAAATACTACCTAGATGTATAATAATTTAAATTTAGTGTAAAATGAGATTTTTTTTAGAACAAATTATATATATATTTCCAAAAATGCTTTAAAATGTTTAAACTCTACATAGGCATATTGTGGTCTACTATATATAAAAGGTTTCTGGGAACTATTTAAGAAGTTAAAGGTAGAGTCTACTGATTATGTATTTGTACTGTATCTTTGGGAAAACAATTTCAGCATAATATACACTTGTAAAAAGTGAATTAGTAAAACTTTATTCTGGCGGGGCACAGTGGCTCACACCTGTAATTGCAGCACTTTGAGAGGCTGAAATAGAAGGACTGCTTAAGCTGAGGAGTGCAAACAAAAACAAAAAAAAAACCTTATTTTTCCAAGTTTATAAAGTGCAGCTTGCTTGCTTGTTGACAAGCTGCTGAATGTAGAATGAACAGTAATAAGAGTCTACTGGGTTTTAAATTCCAGCTACCATGAAAAACTATTAATGAAGGAACTATAAATGGAAAAGAAAAAATTGACTCATAGACTTTGGTCATTTCCTTCTAAAATATCCCTAGCTCTTATTTAGTGTCTCTATTAAGTCTTCCATACCCACTGACAATATTTCTCGATTCTCTATAAATGACACTAAGAAAATTCTAGATGTTATATCTCTTCTACAGTAACTACATGGAATGGACAGCTTAAGTTAGGAAATTACATTGCCATTTGACCACAGCAGCAAACCCACCTCTGTGTGCTTTGAGGAAACTAGGGTAGCACCTCCTCTTTTTGTACAACTTAAACATATGTTTCAGGCCTCATGTCAAATACTAGATACAGTTTATCAATGTATTGGTCACACTTTGTAACATCAGTAAAAGTCTAAATAAAATCAGCCAGAAGATAATGGGCTGCACCAATTGTTAATGAACACAGGTTTATTTGGAAAGATTGTTCCAAGATTCAGAGCTAGCCAACAGTAACCCTAGGAACCCAATTTATTGTTGATGAGAGATTCTCACCTTATGCCTCAACAGCTAGAGGACCTAAAGTCTAAGATGTCTCCTAAAGATGGGAAAAGCCTGAGAGGCTCAGGTTGATACACCTATCTGTAAGAGGCTAGAGAGAAAGAACCAACGTAAAAAAGCAATAACAACTGCCTCAGCATATGAGTTCTTGATTTGAAAACCTGCACTGATGGTTCTTATTCTCCAGTGTAATGCCTCCTATTCCTGTTCTCTTGGCTGTGTTGAAAAGCATACATAGAGAGCTGTGCTCTTCATTTTTAAGATGATTTATACTGATAAGGATGACAAGCCAGTGGCACTGGGAAAAACGGATCCTAAGAGACTTTTTCATATTGAATACACAAAGTCAGTTATTTAAGATTTTGCTTCTTGGACTCTTGCTAAGCCCAAATCTTGTTCTAAAAAGAGCAAGTTTTTTTGCTTTGTTTTATTTTGTTTTTGAGATAGTGTCTCACTCTGTCTCCCATGTTGGAGTGCAGTGGCACGATATGGCTCACTCCCAGGCTTAGGTGATCCTCCCACACCTCAGCCTTTCTGAGTAACGAGCTGAGACTACAGGCATGCACCACCACACCTGGCTAAATTTTTAAATTTTTTGTCAAAACAGAATTTTGCAATGTTGCCCAGGCTGGTCTCAAACTCCTGGGCTCAAATGATCTGCATGCCTCAGCCTCCCTGAGTACTGGGATTACAGGCATGAGCTACAGTGCCTGGCCTGTTTTTTGTTTTGTTTTGTTTTGTTTTTGAGACAAGGTTTTATTTTGTTGCCCAGGCTAGAGTACAGTAGGTTCAATCACAGCTCAAGCAGTCCTCCCACCCTAGCCTCTCAAGTAGCTGGATTGCAGGTGCATACCACCACACCCAGCTAGTTTTTTTTTTTAGTAGTAGAGATGAGTCTCCCTATGTTGCCTGTGTTGCCCAGGCAGGTTTCCTGGGCTCAAGTGATTCTCCCATCTCAGCCTCCCAAAGTGCTCAGATTAGAGGTGAGGCATGAGCCACCCCACCTGGCCTTTTTTGTTAAAATACCTGCAAGCCATATTTATCTGCTACAGTGTTTACCAACCACACTCTGAGGCCTGAGGCTGTGTTTCAGTGAATGAAATATAAAAATGTATTTTATTTACTTGCTGACACAGTACAGTATTTATATCTATTAATAGCATATTGTTATTGGTGTTTTAAAAAAAAAATGCTTTATTGGAATAATGTCCCTAAAATGCGGAGAACTTTTATAAAAATAGAGGCTGAGGCTGGGCGTGGTGGCTCACACCTGTAATCCCAGCACTTTGGGAGGCTGAGATGGGCAGATCACCTGCGGTCAGGAGTTCAAGACCAGCCTGGCCAACATGGTGAAAACTGCCTCTACTAAAAATACAAAAACTAGCCAAGTATGGTGGTGCACACCTGTAATCTCAGCTACTCGGGAGGCTGAGGCAGAAGAATCACTTGAATTCGGGAGTCGGAGGTTGCAGTGAGCCAGGATCACACCACTGCAGAGACTCTTTCTCAAAAATAATGATAATAAATAGAGGTAAAAGAAAGGCCAAACATCCTATAGAAAAATAAGCAAAAGATAAAGATTAACAATTCACAGGAAGATTTGTTATTTATACATATAAAAAGATGTTTAGCTTCACTTAACAGAAATACAGATTAAAATTATACTGAAATATTTCTAACCTATCAGACTGGCAAAAATTCAAAATCTAGACAGTATACTATATTGGTGAAGTTGTGGGAAAACGGGCACTCTTACATTACTAATAGAAATAGCCGGGCACGGTGGCTCACACCTGTAATCCCAGCACTTTGGGAGGCCAAGGCGGTTGGATCGCGAGGTCAAGAGATCAAGACCATCCTGGCCAACATAGTGAAACCTGTCTCTACTAAAATCTAAAAAAAAAAAAAAAAAAAAAAAAAAAGTTAGCTGGGTGTGGTGGCGTGCGCCTGTAGTCCCAGCTACTCAGGAGGCTGAGGCAGGAGAATTGCCTGAGCCCTGGAGGCAGAGGTTGCAGTGAGCTGAGATCATGCCACTGCACTTCCAGCCTAGCGCCTGGCGACAGAGCGAGACTCTGTCTCAAAAAAAAAGAAAGAAAGAAATACAAAATGCTTCAACCTCTATGAAGGAGAATCACTAATAAAACTATATATACATATAGTTACTCATTAACCTAGCAGCTCTACTTCTAAAATTTATCCTGAGGCTCTGCCCCTAACAACACAAAAATATATATGTAAAGGTTATTCATTGCAGCATTGTTTATATTTTCAAAACATTAGAGACCATGTAAATGTCCACACATAGGAGATAGATTAAATAAACTACAGTGTATCTACACATGGAGGTACTATGTAGCTGTTAAAAAAAAAATAAAATCTCTACCAATTGATGTAGAATGATTTCCAGGAGATTTTGGGTTTGTTTGTTTGTTTGTGATGGGAGTCTTGTTCTGTCACCCAGACTGGAGTGCAGTGGTGCTATCTCAGCTTACTGCAACCTTCGCCTCCTGAATTCAAGCAATTCTTTTGCCTTGGCCTCCCAAGTAGCTGGGATTGCAGACATGCACCACCATGCCTGGCTTATTTTTGTATTTTGAGTAGACATGGGGTTTCACCACGTTGGCCAGGCTGGTCTTGAACTCCTGAAAGGTGATCCACCTGCCTTGACCTCCCAAAGTACTGGGATTACAGGCATGAGCCACCATGCCCAGCCTCCAGGAGATATTTTTAAGTGGAAAAAAGCAAAGTGTAAGAGAGCATATATACTGTATTACCTCCTTTTGTGTTTAAAAAAAAAAAAAAAGGAAAAAAAGGAAGAAAATGTACATATATAGGCTTACTTTTACTAAAAGAACACAGGAAGGTAAACCAGAAAACAGTGAAATTGGTTACTTACAAGGGATGGGGAGGAGGACATGGTAAAGAGAGAGACACTTCTTTGAGCATTTCTTTTATAGAATTTTTACTTTTAAAAATGTTAATATTTTACATATTTTTAAAAATATTAAATCAACAAGGATAGAATGGAAGAAATGGGACTAAAATTTAAAGCAAACTGAAAGACAGAAACCCAACTTTTTTCCAATCTTAAGTAAAATGAGCTCCCTGAAAGGGGTAAAAAAGAGAACCAATCTAAGTAACATACTGAACACAGTATTTACATTAGAGAACAGAAAATCAATCCTAAACTCTTCTTAGTAGATTTGGATTTTTTTTCTTTTAAAGTTAGGGATGAAGTGACTTTGAAACTATTTTAGATGTATTGCAAAAATGAGTAAATAATTTGTTGATATTGTTGGAACTAGGGTCTTACTATAGAAGGAGGAACATACAAATAATGGGATAAGGTAAGGCAAGAAAGAACCCTGTGGAGATGGACTAGAATCGAAGTACTGGTGTCAGCTCAGTTTCTAAAATAGGTCTCTGTACACATATATACATATACAGTTATGGATATGTGTGTGTGTGCATGATTATATACACTTGCATACTTCCTGGCTCTATTTATTAGTAGGGCCTAGAAGCAAAGAGCACACCTGCCACCTAGATCTTGGTCTCTAATATCAATCTATGCTAAAAGGAACCAGTTATCTTCAGATAAATGGTTGATTCCAGGGCATAGCAGAGCCCAAAACATTATACCAGAACATAAAGAAGTGATCAGAAATAATGTGATATCATATCCAAGGACACAGGAGCCACTAGCCTGAAGGGCTCCCACTGGCAAAAACTAGGATATGTTAAGGACCAAATTAATTAAGGGCTGTAAGGGATTATAAACCATGGATTTAAAAAGAATTGTGGGCCGGGTGTGGTGGCTGATGCCTGTAATCCCAGCACTTTAGGAGGCTAAGGTGAGCGGATCACCTGAGGTCAGGAGTTCAAGACCAGCCTGTCCAACACGGTGAAACTCCGTCTCTACTCAAAGTACAAAAATTAGCCAGGCATGGTGGCTCATGCCTGTAATCCCAGCTGCTACTCGGGAGACTGAGGCAGGAGAGTCTCTTGAACCTGGGAGGTGAAGGTTGCAGTGAGCCGAGATCATGCCATTGCACTCCAGCCTCAGTGACAGAGCATTACACCACATAAATAAAATAATTGTGCATTCTTATTGATAATAGATTTAAAAATAATAAATGAGAGAAGAGGTAAGCTCTTGTTTATGGTAGAATGGTTAGGTATGCTAAGCATTGTTAGTGTGAAAGGTGTGCCGGAGTTGGAAAATCATCACAGTATGAGTTGCTTCAGTTAAAAACTGTAAGTGAATATCCAATCTGGGAGGGGGCTGGGACTTTTAATAAGGAACAGAATAATTATGTGATCTTAAATTGTCTATCCACAAACTGTTTGTTAGATGCAAGGGAAAAAACAGGAACCTGATCAAAATTCCTATCACCAGTGAACAGCAGATGGATATGATATGCCTCTAAATGTGTCACATTGAGAAGGATCCAGTATAATGTATGTAGTATTCTGCCTGGGAATGCATAGTCAGAATTTAATCATGAGGAAATATTAGACAAATCCAAAATTAGAATATATGTTAAAAATGGGAAAATAAGTAAGTAAATAAATAATGGGATAAGCAAGTCAGACGTGGTGGCTCACACCTGTAACCCCAGCACTTTAGGAGGCTTAGGCAGGTGGATTGCTTGAGTCCAGGAGTTCAGGACCAGCCTAGGCAGCATGGCAAAACCTCATCTACTAAATATACAAAAAAATTAGCCAGGCATTGTGGTGTGCGCCCGTGGTCCCAGCTACTCGGGAGGCTGAGGTAGAAGACTCACCTGAGCCTAGGGAGGTCGAGGCTGCAGTGAGCCAAAAAAAAATCACACTACTGCACTCCAGCCTGGACAATCAGAGTAAGACCCTGTCTCAAATAAACAAATAAATTAAAAATGAGGTAAGCAATGACTATATTCCTCAAAAATGTCCATATCTCAGAAGTCAAAATCTGAGGAAATGTTCCAGATTTTTAAAAACTATAAAAATCTAACAGTTAAATCCTAGATTCTGTTCTGGAGGAGAAAATTTCTATAAGGGACATTATTGAGTACTTGATTAAATTGAAATATGGACAGTAGATCAGATAACAGTATTACTGAAGTTGATGTTGATATCCACAATGTAAGAGAATATCCTTATTCTCAGAAAAGATACACTGAAATTTTAGAAGTAAAAGACATGATAAACATAACTTGCTCTCAAATAGTTCAGGGAAAATAAACTTGTATGAAGAGAAAGAGTACATGCAAATGGTGCAAAATGTTAATATTGTGCACCTGGGTAAAGGATATACAGGTACTTTTTGTACTATTTTTATTCCTACAACTTTTTTTCTGAATTTGGAATTCTTTTCAAATAAAATACACTTTAAGCAGGCTAATAATTAAAAATCTAAACTAAAATTATATTGGGAAACATGCTAAATGAAATAAGCTAGACACAGAAAGACAAATATTATATGATCTCACTTACATAAGGTACCAAGAATAGGCAAATTTATAGAGACAAAAAGTAGAGTAGCAGGCTGGAGGTCAAGAGGAGTGGAGAGTTACGGTTTAATGGGTACAGAGTTTCTTCTGGGGTGATGAAAAAGTTCTAAAAATGCATAGAGGTAATAGTTGCACATTGTAAATGTACTTAATGTCACTAAATTGTGCATTTAAAAGTTGTTAAAATAGTAAATTTCATGTATATTTTCCACAATAAAAAAGTATCTTGGGGATGTTTACTTGCATTATAAAAGGATTCCCTACAATTCTTTAAATATAAGCTCCCTTTATTTAAACAATTTTATACAACTTTCAAGATTCACATCAGCTACTGTTTGAAGAGTTCACTTATAACTGATTATATAGTATCTGTATTTCATTTTAGTTGGTTTTTAAAAATACATTGTTGAAAAACTGACATTCACTTTGGGCAAAGGTCTTAGCTTTTTTTAACATCCAGGTTCTCCGCTTGTCAAAGCAAAAGACTCTTCAGAATACTTACTTCATTCATCATTTAGTTCTCTTAGAAAGTGGATGCTGGTGCTTTTGCTTCACAAAAATATTTCATAAACATAAGCTTTTTCTTTTTCTCACAATGATCATACCAGGCAGAATGAAGAAAACAGATGTTGCTTATAAGGCGTCTAATAGACATGTTTGCATTGTAAGCTGATCTGACTCTGAATTTGGCATCTGCTCCATTCACTGTGTGGACTGAGCATTTTAGCCTCACAGTTTGGCAGAAAAGTTAATATTGACTTTTGACTATTACCTGAAAACTCAGTGATAAAATACTCTTACTAAACCTCTTGAGAGAGTGATTTTCCAGTCTCAGCAAATGTCTTTAAAATACATCATTCTATTAACCATATTAATTTTATTCTTTGGTTGGGAATACTTATTTATTTCATCTAATACAGAGCATTCCCCAAATCTGACTGGGAAAAGTCTGTGTGGTCAGAATGGTAGAAGAAGAAGGACATAAATCACTTATAATGTTCTCTACAGGTCATTATACCACAGCTTCTCAATTAACCTCCATCCCCCCTCAGGCTGCCTAGGGCCTCAGGGAAGGCCCAGAAGCCTGGCTGCAGCACAGTTTCTCATTATCATCTGCTCTTCTGAGTATCTGAGTGTTGCTGCAGCAGCTCAGGTTTCCCCTAAGGGGAAGGTAGCCCAGATTCTTCTGCTCTTGACCTGTCTTATTTGCAATCATACTTTTTTCTTCACAGTTTTATTGTGTCATAATAGACATACAACAAACTGTACATATTTAAAGTGTACAATTGTATAACTTTTGACATACGTGTACACCCGTGAAACCATCACTGTGGACATAGCCACTGCTCCCATGGCCTTTTGTAATCCTGCCCCCTGTCCCTTCTCATTCCCTTTTGGATTGTTTCCAGTTTGGAGCTATTACAAATAAAGCTGATGTGAACATTCATTTACAAGTCTTTGGATATGTGCTTTCATCTACCTTGGGTAAATACCTAGAAATAGAATGGGTCATATGATACAAGTATGTTTAGCTTTTTAAGACTGACAAATGGTTTTGCAAAGTGGTCTTATCATTTTACATTCCCACAACTAGTGTATGAAAGTTTCAGTTGATCACACCCTTGTCAACACTTGTTGTGGTCAGTCATTTCAGTTTTAGCCATTCTTTGGGTGTGCAGTGGTATCTAATTTTGATTTAAATTTTCATTTCTTTAATGAATAATGACATTGAATGTTTTTTCATGTCTTATTTGGCATCTGTCTTCTTTGCTAAGATGTTAAATACTTTTGCCTACTTTTTATTGAGTTGTTTCTTGTTATTGAGGTACCAAGTATTTCATTGTGACAAAATTCAAATTATTTTTTCTTCTATAAAAGTTGTACTCTTGTAGTTCACACCTGTAATCCCAGCGCTTTGGGAGGCCAAGGCAGGCAGATTACTTGAGCCCAGGAGTTCAAGACCAGCCTGAGCAACTAGGCCAAACCCCATCTCTACAAAAAATGCAAGAAATAGCCAGGCTTGGTGGCACACATTTTTAGTCCCAGCTACTAGGAAAGCTGAGGTGAGAGAAGAGCTTCAGCCTAGAAGATCAAGGCTGCAGTGAGCCATGAGTGTGCCACTGCACTCCAGCCTGGGTGATAGTGGGACCCTGTCTCAAAAATTAATTAATTTTTAAAAAAGAAAAGTTTACACTTTTTACATCTTACTAAGTGATCTTTAGCAAACTCAAGATCACTAAGATTTTCTCCTATGTTTTCTCCTCAAGAGTTTTATAATTTTATTCCTTACATTTATGTCTGTGATTCATTTCAAGTGAATTTTTGTAGATAGGATAAGGTAAAGGTTGAAATGCAGTTTTTTTTCATACATGGTATCCATTGTTCTAATATAATTTGTTAGAGTATCCTTTCTCCATGGGATTGTTTGGGCACCTGTGTCAAAATCAATTGGCTATACAGAAGTAGGTTTATTTCCGGACTCTGTTCAGTTCCATTGGTCTATTTGTCTACCTTTATGCTAATACCATAGTGTCTTGATTATTATCATTCTATAATAAATTTTGAAATCAGGTAGTATAAATCCTCTGGGTTTGTTCTTCTTTTTCAAAGTTAAGTTTTCACTAATCTAGGTCCTTTGAATTTCCATATAAATTTTAGAAGCAGCTTATAAGTTTCTATAAGAAAAACCTGCTAGAATTTTTATTGGTATTCCAATCAACTAATAGAAAAATTCCTGCAGAATTGATAATATTTAATCTTCTGATCTGTGAACACCTTATGTTTATTTAGGGTTCTTTTATATTTCTAAGCATTGTTTTGTCATTTTCAATGTGCAGGCCTTACACAGCTTCTGTCAGATTTATTCTAAGGTACTTCACATACTTGAAATATACTTCAAATATGTGAAGTACCTAAGAATAAATATAGATGTTCTTAATGTTAATTTTTTTATTTTTATTTTTTTATTGTTGAGACAAGTCCTACTCTGTTGCCTAGGTTGGGGTGCAGTGATGTGATCATAGTTCACTGCAGCCTCAACCTTCCAGGCTTAAGCAATCCTTCCACCTCAGCCTCCTGATAGGTCTACAGGCATGCACCACCACGCCTGGCTAATATTTCCATTTTTGGTAGAGACAGTATTTCGCCATATTGCCCATGCTGGTCTCAAACTCCTGAGCTCAAGAAATTCACCTGTCTTGGCCTCTGAAAGTGCTGGGATTATAGGTGTGAGCCATGATGCCTGGCTTATTCTTAATATTAATTTCTAATTTTTCATTGATGGTATATATAATTATAACATATATATACATATTACTAGTATAGATAATTTATTTTTGTATTGGAAACGTTGCTGGACTCACTAGTTCTAGTAACTTTTTTCTAGATTCCATAGGATTTTCTACAAAGACTAGGATTTCTCAACTTTGACATTATTGACATTGCGGGATGTTCAACAGCATCTCTGGCCTCTACACACTAAATGCAGAAGCACCCCCATCCTAGTTGTGACAACCAAAATATCTCCAGACAATGCCATATGTGCCCTGGGGGGCAAAATCACCCATTTTTGAGAACTTCAGACATAGACAATCATGCCATCTGCAAAAAGTGACAGTTTTACTTCTTTTTTTTCCATCTTGATGTCTTCTTTGTGTTTTGATTGCCTTATTGCACTGGTGAGAGTCCCCAGTATAGCATTTAAGAGCAAAAACTCTTGCAATGTTGTTGATAGTTAAGAGGAAAATATTTCCTCATTTACCTTAAGCATGATACTACTAAGTTTTTCATAATCTCCCTTTATCAGGGTGAAAGTTTTTGTTAGGAATGGATATTGGATTTTGTCAAATGCTTTTACTGCATCTATTAAGATGATCTTATGGCTTTTTTACTTAATCTGGTAAATTACATTGATTGGTTTTTGTAATGTTAAACCAACCTTGCATTCTACAGTAAAGCATACTTTATCATGATTTATTATTAAAATATATTGTTGTATTTGACTTGCTAAAATATTCATGGGTAATATTGGTCTATAGTTTTCTTTTTTTATTTTGTTGGCTGAGTAATCTAGCCTTAAAGAATAAGTTGGGAATTACTTCCTTCTTTTCAGTTTTTTGAAGAGTTTATATAGCGTTGGTGTTATCTTCTTCCTTAAATGTTTGGTAGAATTCACCAGCACCATCTGGACCTGGAATTTTCTTTATGAAAAGCTTTTATATATATATATATATATATTTTTTTTATTGCATTTTAGGTTTTGAGGTACATGTGAAGAACATGCAGGATTGTTGCATAGGTACATATATGGCAATGTGCTGTGCTACCTTCCTCCCCATCACCTATATCTGGCATTTCTCCCCATGTTATCCCTTCCCAACTTCCCACCCCCCGCTGTCCCTCCCCTAGTTTCCCCCAACAGACCTCAGTGTGTGATGCTTCCCTCCCTGTGTCCACGTGTTCTCATTCTTCAACACCCACCGATGAGTGAGAACGTGTGGTGTTTGATTTTCTGTTCTTGTATCAGTTTGCTGAGAAGGATGGTTTCCAGGTTCATCCATGTCCCTACAAAGGACATGAACTCAGCGTTTTTTATGACTGCATAGTATTCTATGGTGTATATGTGCCACATTTTCCCTGTCTAGTCTATCATCGATGGGCATCTGGGTTGATTCCAAGTCTTTGCTATTGTAAACAGTGCTGCAGTGAACATTTGTGTGCATGTGTCCTTATAAAAGAATGATTTATAATCCTTTGGATATATACCCAGTAATGGGATTGCTGGGTCAAATGGAATTTCTGTTTCTAGGTCCTTGAGGAATCGTCACACTGTCTTCCACAATGGTTGAACGAATTTATACTCCTACAAACAGTGTAAAAGTGTTCCTATTTCTCCATATCCTCTCCAGCATCTGTTGTCTCCAGATTTTTTAATGATCGCCATTCTAACTGGCATGAGATGCTATCTCAATGTGGTTTTGATTTGCATTTCTCTAATGACCATGATGATGAGCATTTTTTCATATGTTTGTTGGCCTCATAAAAGTCTTCTTTTGAAAAGTGTCTGTTCATGTCCTTTGCCCACTTTTGAATGGGTTGGTTTGTTTGTTTTCTAGTAAATCTGTTTTAGTTCTTTATAGATTCTGGCTATTAGCCCGTTTTCAGATGGGTAGATCGCAAAAAATTTTTTCTGATTCTGTTGGTTGCCGGTTCACTCTAATAATTGTTTCTTTTGCTCTGCAGAAGCTCTGGAGTTTAATTAGATCCCATTTGTCTATTTTGGCTTTTGTTGCCAATGCTTTTGGTGTTTTAGTTATGAAGTCCTTGCCTACGCCTATGTCCTGAATGGTTTTGTCTAGGTTTTCTTCTAGGGTTTTTATAGTATTAGGCTTTACATTTAAGTCTTTAATCTATCTGGAGTTAATTTTAGTGTAAGGTATTGGGAAGGGGTCCAGTTTCTGCTTCCTGCACATGGCTAGCCAGTTTTCCCAACACCATTGATTAAACAGGGAATCCTTTCCCCATTGCTTGTTTTTGTCTCATTTGTCAAAGATCAGATGGTTGTAGATGTGTGGCATTGCCTCCGAGGCCTCTGTTCTGTTCCACTGGTCTATATCTCTGTTTTGATACCAGTGCCATACTGTTTTGATTATTGTAGGTTGTAGTATAGTTTGAAGTCAGGTAGTGTGATGCCTCCAGCTTTGATCTTTTTGCTTCTATTAGAATTGACTTGGCTATGGGGCTCTCTTTTGGTTCCATCTGAAGTTTAAGGTGGTTTTTTTCCTGTTCTGTGAAATAGGTCATTGGTAGCTTGATGGGGATAGTGTTGAATCTGTAACTTACTTTGGGTAGTATGGCCATTTTCACGATGTTGATTCTTCCTAACCATGAGCATGGAATGTTTCTCCATCTGTTTGTGTTCTCTCTTATTTCGTTGAGCAGTGCTTTGTAGTTCTCCTTGAAGAGGTCCTTTACATTCTTTGTTAGTTGTATTCCTAGGAATTTTATTCTGTTTGTAGCAATTGTGGCAGTTCATTCTTGATTTGGCTCTCTTTAAGTCTGTTATTGGTGTATAGGAATGCTTGTGATTTTTGCACATTGATTTTGTATCCTGAGACTTTGCTGAAGTTGCTTATCTGTTTCAGGAGATTTGGGGCTGAGATGATGGGGTCTTCTAAATATACAATCATGTCATCTGCAAATAGAGACAATTTGACTTCCTCCTTTCCTAATTGGATACCCTTTATTTTTTTCTCTTGCCTTATTGCTGTGGCTAGGTCTTCCAATACTATATCGAATAGGAGTGGTGAGAGAGAGCATTCTTATCTAGTGCCAGATTTCAAAGGGAATGCTTCCAGTTTTTGCCCATTCAGTATGATATTGGCTATAGGTTTGTGGTAAATAGCTTTTATTATTTTGAGATAATGTTCCATCAATACCTAGTTTATTGAGGGTAATAGCATAAAGGGCTGTTGAATTTTGTCAAAGGCCTTCTCTGCATCTATTGAGATAATTATGTGGTTTTATCTTTGGTTCTGTTTATGTGGTGGATTACATTTATAGATTGCATATGTTGAATCAGCCTTGCATCCCCAGGATGAAACCTACTTGATCGTGGTGGATAAGCTTTTTGGTGTGCTGTTGCAATTGGTTTGCCAGTATTTTACTGAAGATTTTTGCATCTATGTTCATCATGGATATTGGCCTGAAGTTTTCTTTTCTTGTTCAGTCTTTGCCAGGTTTTGGTATCAGGATGATGTTGGTCTCATAAAATGATTTGGGAAGGATTCCCTCTTTTGGGGCTGTTTGAAATAGTTTCAGAAGGAGTGGTACCAGCTCCTCTTTGTATGCTGGCAGAATTTGGCTATGAACACATCTGGACCTGGGCTTTTTTTGGTGGATAGACTATTAATTGCTGTCTCAACTTCAGCCCTTGTTATTGGTCTATTCAGGGTTTCGATTATTGGTCTATTTAGGGTTTCGATTTCTTCCTGGTTTAGGCTTGGGAGGGTGCAAGTGTCCAGGGATTTATCCATTTCTTCCAGGTGTACTGGTTTGTGTGCATAGAGTTGTTTGTAGTAATCTCAGGATGATGTTGGTCTCATAAAATGATTTGGGAGGGATTCCCATTTTTGGAGTATTTGGAATAGTTTCAGAAGGATTGGTACTGGCTCCTCTTTGTCTGTCTGGTAGAATTCGGCTGTGAATGCATCTGGACCTGGGCAGGCTGTTAATTGCTGCCTCAACTTCAGCCCTTGTTATTTTTCTATTCAAGGTTTCGATTTCTTCCTGGTTTAGGCTTGGGAGGATGCAAGTGTCCAGGAATTTATCCATTTCTTCCAGGTTTACTAATGTATGTGCATAGAGTTGTTTGTATAATCTCTGATGATGGTATTTCTGTGGAATCTGTGGTGATATCCCCTTTACTGTTTTTAATTGCATCTATCTGATTATTCTCTCTTTTCTTTTTCATTAATCTTGCTAGTGATCAGTCTATTTTGTTGATCTTTTCAAAAAACCAGCTCCTGGATTTATTGATTTTTTGAAGGGTTTTTTGTGTCTCTGTCTCTTTCAGTTCTGTTCTGATCTTAGTTATTTCTTGTCTTCTGCTAGGTTTTAAGTTTTTTTGATCTTGCTCCTCTAGCTCTTTCAATTTTGACCATAAGGTGTCAATTTTAGATCTTTCCTTGCTTCTCATGTGGGCATTTATTGCTATATATTTTCATCTAGACACTGCTTTAAATGTGTCCCAGAGATTCTGGTATGATGTGTCTTCATTCTCATTGGTTTTGAAGAACATCTTTATTTCTGCCTTCATTTTATTGTTTATCCAGTCAACATTCAAGAGCCAGTTCTGTTTCCATGAAGCTGTGCGGTTCTGAGTTAGTTTCTGAATTCTGAGTTCTAACTTGATTGCACTATGCTCTGAGAGACTTTCCGTTATGATTTCCATTTTTTTGCATTTGCTGAGGAGTGATTTACTTCCAATTATGTGGTCCATTTTAGAATAGGTGTGATGTGTTCATCAAACCTTTTTTCAAAGTTCTTAGTTTCTTTGCATTGGGTTAGAACATGTTCTTTTAGCTCAGAGAAGTTTATTATTTCCCACCTTCTGAAGCCCTTTCTGTCAATTCATCAGACTCATTTTCCATCCAGTATTGTTCCCTTGCTGGTGAGGAGTTGTGATCCCTTGGATGAGGAGAGATGTTCTGGTTTTGGGTGTTTTCATCCTTTTTACGCTGGTTTCTTCCCATCTTTGTGGATTTATTTCCCTGTGGTCTTTGTAGTTGGTGACTTTCCGACCGGGTCTCTGAGTGGATGTCCTGTTTGTTGATGATGAGGTTATTTCTTTCTGTTTCTTAATTTTCCTTCTAACAGTCAGGCCCCTCTGCTGTAGTACTGCTGGAGGTCCACTCCAGACCCTGGTTTCCTGGGGATCACCTGCAGTGGCTGCAGAACAGTAAGGGTTGCTGCCAGTTTCTTCTTCTGCTATCTTTGTCCCAGAAGGATACCTGCCAGATGTCAGCCTGAGCTCTCCTTTATGAGGTGACTCTTTGGATATACAGCGGTCGGGGAGCTGCTTGAGGAGACAGTCTGTCCTTTATAGGAGCTCAAGTGCTGAGCTGTGAGCTCCGCTGTTCCATTCAGAGCTGCTTGGCAGGTACATTTAAGTCTGCTGCAGCGGAACTCATACCTTTTTTCCCCAGGTACTGTGCCCCAGGAAGGTGGGGTTTTATTTGTAAGTTTCTGTCATGCTGCTGCCTTTTTTCAGAGATGCCCTGCCTAGCGAGGAAGTAGCCTAGTCACAGTCTTCCAACAGAGGTGTTGCTGAACTGCCGTGGGCTCTGCCCAGCTGCTGTGTGAACCTCCTTGCAGTTTTGTTTATAGGGGTATAGTTAGAACTGCCTTGGTAATGGTGGTCTGCCTCTGTAATGGCAGACTGCCTTGGTAATGGTGGATTGCCTCGATAGTGGTGGACGGCCTCAGTAATGGCGGATGCCCTTCCCCCACAGAAGTGGACCATCCAGGGTCCAGCTGTGCTTGCTGTGAAACTCAATCCAGAGCATTTCAGATAGCTGATCTTTGTTGGGGTGGGACCGGCCACGCCAGATCACCTGGCTCCCTGTTTCAGTCCCCTTTTTTTCTTCAGTTGCACTGGCAACTGTCTCCCAGGCATTCCAGTTGCCAGTTGAAAAGGCGCCTGGATTTGTGTTTTTGTGCGGAGACCCACTGCACCAGCTGAAACAGCCGTGCTGGAGGCTCGTGGCACTTTTCCAGCCCCGAATCTCCTGGCCTGGCTCCCTGTTTCAACCCTTTTTTCCAGTTCTGCGGGAAACTCTGTCTTCCAGGCGTGCCAGTCACCAGTTGAAAAGGTGCCCAGATTTGTGTGAGTTTTTGTGCCGAGATCCACTGTGCCAGCTGAAATGGCCGCGCTGGGGGCTCATGGCGCTTTTCTGCCTGGGAATCTCCTGATCTGTGGGCAGTAAAAATTCGTTTGGAAATGCGGTTATCACTCACCCTCTGCATTTTTGCTGGGAACTGCAATCCCAAGCTGTTCCTATTTGGCCATCTTGGATCCTGTCTCATGAAAAGCTTTTTAACTGCAAGGCAACATACTTGATAGATACAGTGCTATTCAAGTTATGTTTCTTCCTGAATGAGCTTTGATCATTTGTGCCTCTCAAAGAATTTGTCTTATTCATCTAACCTGTCAAATCTATTAGCTTAAGTTGTTAACAATATTTCCTAATTATCCTTTTAATATGTGTGGATTCTACATAGTGATATCACGTCTGTCATTCCTGATAATAATAATTTATGTCTTCTCTCTCTCCCTTCCTCCCTCTCTCTTTTTAATAGCCTAAAGATTTGTTAAATTTTGAACTACTTGTACCCCCAATTTCATCTTCTCAACCCAGGCTCAGGATCTATGTAGTTGTCCGTACTTGTATTGTGGCCTGGTAACTCTCTCCAGACAGTGAGCTAGAGAAATTTTATGTTTTGCCTCATTTGTTTTTTCTCTTTCATGAATCCTTTATGGCTGATGTGCAATGTTTGAAAAACTTTGTTTCATATGTTTTATCTTTGTTGTAGCTGTTTCTGGAGGAAGAGTAAATCTGGTTCCCTTTGATTCTGTCTTGGTCAGAAGTAGAAGTCCTCAACACTATTTTGTTTTTAACTTATATTTTCGTGCTAACCTGGTTCATCATGCTCTACTACAGATTATTTCACTGTTTCTTCTGGGAAAAAAAGGGAGATGTAAAGTCCTTCATAATTTTTCATTTCTCAAGAGTTTTTACTTGGAGAGACATCCAGTAAAAGAATTTTGTCCAAATAGCAATATATTAGGGATGACAATCCAGAGACTCTAGGGGAAAAGGAAAGGGATAACAAATCATTTCTTAGCTGCAAAGACACAGGGTGCAGTCATTCTTAGACCCTTTCATCTCCAAGTGAAAGGAAAACTTGATTGGTTAGACTTAGAAAGACCAGACTGGTGGGGCACAATGGCTCACGCCTGTAATCCCAGCACTTTGGAAGTCTGAGGCGGGCAGATCACCTGAGGTCAGGAGTTTGAGGCCAGCCTGGCCAACATGGTGAAACCCCATCTCTACTAAAAATACAAAAATTAACCAGGCATGGTGGCATGTGCCTATAATCCCAGCTACTCGGGAGGCTGAGGCAGAAGAATCGCTTGAACCAGGGAGGCAGAGGTTGCAGTGAGGCAAGATCACACCATTGCCCTCCAGCCTGGGCAACAGGAGTGAAACTCCATCTCAAAAAAGAAAGACCAGATTGACTTGATGGCAAGTTGTTGTGTCTCAACTTGAGCTCTTTAGAAGAAATATTAGGGTGAGTTCATGATGCTTGGGAAAAGACCTTCCTAAATGTAATGCTCGAGACTCTCTCTTACTGTCAAGGCTGAAGAATGAGATAGGTGCTTAGATCATATATTGGTCTGACCCAATATGACATTTCCGCTGCTGTTACACAATACTCATGTTCTTTTTTGCCTGTGTTCTAGGTTTTCTGTCTCAACTTGTCTCTGACAAGCCTCTGACTGAATGTATTCGGGCTGGCCACTATGCAGCAAATGTCATAATTAAACGGACTGGCTGCACCTTTCCTGAGAAGCCAGACTTCCACTGATGGAAGAGCCGAAAATGCAAGCCCAGGAGTGCAGACACTGCCCTGATTGCTTCCTGAGAATTCTCATATTAATAAAGAAGAAAATTATCTGCCATCTTTCCTACTATAATAACACTGAATCTTAATTTAGAGGGTACAAGGGTACGGTAATGCTTGTAGAATCTTTATTATCTCAACAACCTAAAAAATGATGTTTATTTCCATAGTTTGATAGTGCCACTTAAATGTCAATTAAACAAGAATATAACATTTGAAATTTTATTTCATTTTCAATTACTTTGTAAATTTATGTGTATTTAGTACACTGATTCATTTTTTTACATTTCTGCTTTGAATGCAGATCCAATTTAATATAATAGATTTTTTAATGAATTAACCTTAACGTAGTAATGTTTAGCTTTTTATACAAATATATTTAATTTAGGAGTATATCTGTATCTACACACACACATACATAAATATACCACATATATACCTGAGAGTCAAATAAGGTACAGAAATTTTATCTTGTCAATTATGCCTAATAATCTCTTTAATGTGCACTCAGTCATGTAATAAACTTTGGATAATTAATGTGCCAAATTTAAGTTGTATTACAATATTTAAATCATAGTCCTACGGAACTCTGTAATTTGATGCAAACAAAAACTTGTCATATAGGAATTTTTTTCTTTTTCCTTGTATACAACAAACTAAGGAAAAAAGATCATTATTTAATATTGGGCCCTGAAATGATATCCAATTTGTTAATGGAATTATGAAAAATAGCAACATAATACACCAAAGAATAACTTAGTATTGGAAACCAATAAATCATTTTTTTAAGGAAGACAAAAAGGTATAACAGGACTTATGGAGTCAGACTTAGTTACTTTTATATGACATTTGGCAAATCTTCGAACCTCAGTTTCCTTTTTATAAAATGAGATAACAACCCTCATATACAAGGTCATTGAGATGATTTGAGAAAGATTACCAAGTATAAGATATTTGTACAATGCCTTGTAAATGCTTAATAAGTAGCTGCTATTAGCATTATGATTTTTTTAATAAGAAAAAAAGGATAAGGTTTGTAAAACTGAATTCAAATCATAGGAAAGGATTTGGCCAGGTGCCGTGGCTCACTACTGTAATCCCAACACTTTGGGAGTCCAAGGTGGGAGGATCACTTGAGCCCAGAAGTTCAAGTCCAGCCTGGGTAACAAAGTGAGGCCCTACCTCTACAAAAAAAATTTTTTTTAATTAGCCACAGGCTGGGCACAGTGACTCACACCTGTAATTCCAGCACTTTGGGATGAGGCAAGTGGATCACTTGAGGTCAAGAGTTCAAGACCAGCCTGGCTAACATGGTGAAACTCCATTTCTGTTAAAAATACAAAAATTGGCCAGGCACGGTAGCTCACGCCTATAATCCCAGCACTTTGGGAGGCCGGAG
>PVKP010024999.1:24146-34334 GCA_004027715.1 Plecturocebus donacophilus | reverse complement strand
ATGTGGAGAAATAGGAACACTTCTACACAGTTGGTGGGAGTGTAAATTAGTTCAACCATTGTGGAACACAGTGTGGCGATTTCTCAAGGATCTAGAAATAGAAATTCCATTTGACCCAGCAATCCCATTACTGGGTATATACCCAAAGAACTATAAATCGTTCTACAATAAAGACACATGCACACATATGTTCATTGCAGCCCTGTGCACAATAGCAAAGACCTGGAACCAACCCAAATGCCCATCAATGATAGACTGGACAAAGAAAATGTGGTACATATACACCATTGAATACTATGCAGCCATAAAAACTGATGAGCTCGTGTCCTTTGCAGGGACTTCGATGAATCTGGAAGCCATCACTCTCAGCAAACTGACACAAGAACAGAAACCCAAACACCACATGTTCTCACTCATAGGTGGGTGTTGAACAATGAGAACATGTAGACTCAGGGAGAGGAGCATCACACACTGGGGGCCATTGATGGGGTTAGGGGAGGGACAGTGCGGGGTGGGGAGGGTGGGGAGGGATATCATAGGGAGAAATGCTGGATATTGTATACACCTAAAGTAAAATAAATAAATAAATAAATAAATAAATAAAATTTTAAAAAGGACCTAGACAGTTGGATTAACTAATGCTGTAGTTTGAGTGTATTGCAGTATTCATGCAATTAATATGGAATGTGGGTTGGAGCTTAGACTCAGGGCTGATTCATCAATTTCCCCAAACAATGTTAATAAATGGAACAGCTGTGCACATATATGTACATATCTTCCAGCATGATTCACAAGCTTCTCGGAAGCTGGCCTTATGTTTATCATTTATCATTTAATTTCCTGGGGTACATAGCACATAGTAATAACTCAGTAAATAAAAGATCATCAGGTACAAATCATTGGAATAGAAGAATACATTGGAAATGTGGGTGGTCATTCTCTAAAAATATATAAAATACTTAAAACAGACTATAGGCTGTTAGAAAGCAAAGTCAGAGTTCTCTGTCTGGTTGGACATTTTTATCAATGTTGGAAAAGATGACCTGAGAAGATGGTGTTTACCAAATTTACAGACAGTGCAGACCCATAGTTAGCTTGCAAGCAGAGTGACAGAATCATGATTCAAAATTATATTTATAGACTGACTTCTATTTTAGAAGATGCTTCCCATGTGCCAGGCACTATGCTATGTGCCTTACACACATGAGCTAAATAAGTTAAATGAATGCACAGTTCATATATGAGAGCTTTCAGCTTAAGACTAAGGGAGAGTCAGGCACACAGGAAAAATTGTGGGATGGGTCTATTTGCAGGAAGGCTAAGGAGCCCTCATGGCCATGGAGATGAGCAAGCTGGGGAAGGAAACCATGACAGTAAGAAAGCCTTGGCCATTGGAGACATAGAAGGAATAATGCCTTTCTCAAAGACGGCCATGTCCTCATCACCAGAACCTGTGAATGTGTTACTTAAATAGGCAAAGAGACTTTGCAGATGTGATTTAATTAATGATGTTGAGATGGGGAGATTATCCTGGATTAGTCAGGTCTGTCTTGTGCTAACACAACTGCCCTTAGAAGAGGATGGGGCATGCAGGCATGGTGGCTTATGCCTGTAATCCCAGCATTTCTGGAGGCCAAGGCGGGCGGATCACTTGAAATCAAGAGTTCAAGACCAGCCTGGCCAACATGGTGAAGCCCAGTATCTACTAAATATACAAAAAATAGCCACATGTGGTAGTGCATACTGTAATCCCAGCTCCTTGGGAAGCTGAGACACAAAAATTGCTTGAACCCGGGAGGTGGAGGTTACAGTGAGCAGAGAGGGTGCCGCTATATTCCAGTCTGGGAGACAGAGTGAGACATCCATCTCAAAAAAGAAAAAAAAAAAAAAGAGGTTGGAGCTAGAGGAAAAGGAGGTGTGATGATGGAGCAGACTGCAGTGATGTGCTTTGAAGGGCAGAAGAAGGGAGCATGAGGCAAGGAATGTAGCAGTCCCTACAAACTGGAAAAAGCAAGAAAATCAATTCTTCCCTGAAGCCTCTGGAAGAAATTGAGCCCGGCTAACACCTCAGTTTTATCCCCCTAAGACTCCTTCCACACATCTGATCTCCAGAACCGTAAGATAGTAAGTTCTTATAGTTCTTGCTTCAAGCCACTGAATTTGTGATAATTTGTTACAGCAGCAATGAAAAACTGTAATACAGAGGAATGGGAAATTCTGAGAAGAGTGAGTCTCCCTCACTCCTAGGCTGGCCTCTGGCCCCATGCTTGCATTCACATCTGAGTCCCATAAGAAAGGTGAGGGCCTACTGCTAGCAGCAGGTGAGGGGCTTCAAGACAGAGGCTGTACAGTGTCTGGCGGAAGTAACAAATGAAACGGTGGCTCCATTTTTTAAAGTTGCTGATCTAACAAAACATAATGCTGAAATGAAGCAAAGCTTCCCTACTTCTCATTACTGACTCTTGCCTTTCACTATGACTTCTCATCTACTTTGACAAAAAAATCCCATCAGCTATACCTACACAACATCTTACTACTTTTCACTGCATCTGTAGCCACATTTGGGGCCAAGACAGCACCATCTCCCACCTGAAACACTTGAATGGTTCCCAACTGAGCTCCTGGCTTTCCCCTTTGCCTTCCCAAATCAACAACCCGAAGGATTGCATCACACAAGATTGCATGATGATTTCTTTAAATATTATTATTATTTTATTATTTTTTTTTGAGACAGAATCTCACTCTGTTGCCCAGGCTGGAGTGCAATGGCACAATCTCGGCTCACTGCAACCTCTGCCTCCTAGGTTCAAGTGATTCTCCTGCCTCAGCCTCTTAAACAGATGGGATTACAGGCGTGCACCACCTCACTCAGCTAACTTTAGTATTTTTTGTAGAGACAGGTTTCACCATGTTGGTCAGGCTGGTCTCAAACTGACCTTGTGATCCGCCCACCTCGGGCTCCCAAAGTGTTGGGATTACAGGCAAGAGCCATCACGTCCAGCCTATTATTATTTTTTAAGACAGGGTCTCACTCTGTCACTCAGGCTGGAATGCAGTGGTGTGATCTCGGCCCACTGCAATCTCCACCTCCTGAGTTCAAGAAACACTCCTGCCTCAGCCTCCCAAGTAGCTGGGACCACAGGCGCCCACCACCAGCTGTCTTGCCTGCTGCCATGTAATGAACATGTCTTGCTTTTCCCTTTGTCCTTTGCCAGAAATGTGAACAGTGAGTCAATTAAACTTCCTTCCTGGCCAGATGTGGTTGCTCATACCTATAATCCCAGCACTTTGGGAGGGCTAGGTGGGTGGATCAGCTGACTTTTGTATTATTAGTAGACGTGGAGTTTCACCATGTTCGCCAGGCTGGTCTTGAACTCCTAACCTTAGGTGATCTGCCCGCCTTGGCCTCCCAAAGGGCTGGGATTACAGGCATGAGCCACTGTTCCTGATGTCATTAAATATTATTCTTATTGAAGATTTTGACACACAAGCGTCAGGTAAAATAATGTTAATGATAGTAGCAAATTTTGTTAAATACTAACTATGCCTGAAGCATGTTTCTGAGCACTTTCATGGTGAGCAAAGTGGCTCACGCCTATAACCCAGCACTTTGAGAGGCCCAGGTGTGAGGACTGCTTAAAGTCAGGAGTTCAAGACCAGCCTAGGAAAGTAGTGAGAACCCCCCTCATCTCTACAAAAACTTTAAAAAACAAAAAGAGGTCAGACCTGATGTCATGCACCTACAGTCTCAGTTTCTAGGGAGGCTGTGGCAGAAGGATCTGTTAAACCCAGGAGTTGGAGGCTATAGTAAGCTATGGTCCTGCAATGGTATTACAGCCTGGGTGACAGAACATGATCCTGTCTGAAAGAAGGAAGGAAAGGAAGGAGGGAGGGAGGGAGGCAAGCAAGCATATTTCTGGACATGTTCACATATAAACTCCTTAAATCATCACAGTAACTCTATAAATTACCAGTGTTAACCCCACTTTGCAGATGAGCAAACTGAGTCAATAAGAATGATCTGCTCCAAGTTACAAAGCTGGTAAAGTAGCCAGGACTGCAGGTGCCCCCGGCTGGAGGTTCAAAACCTTGTGACGGCTGGCTTCCCATCACATTTATACTAAGTGCCCAAGTCCTTGTGATACCTGCCAAGACCTCATGCCATTACATCTCTGATCTCCCCAACATCATCTTTGTACTCACCTACCTGCAAGCCCCCACCATTTATACCCTCGGAGCCCATGTTTTTTGTTTTGTTTTGTTTTGTTTTTGAGACTGAGTCTGTCGCCAAGCTGGAATGCAGTGGCGCGATCTTGGCTCACTGCAACCTCTGCCTCCCGGGTTGAAGTGATTCTTCTGCCTCAGCCTCCCAAGTAGCTGGAACTAGAGGTGCGCACCACCATGCCCAGCTAATTTTTGTACTTACAGTAGAGATGGGGTTTCACCATATTGGCCAGGATGGTCTCAATCTCCTGACCTTGTGATCTGCCTGCCTCAGCCTCCCAGAGTGCTGAGATTACAGGCATGATCCACCGTGCCTGGCCGGAGACCCCCCAGTTTTATCTGCTAGTAGATTTCTCTGACACCTGCCAACTGAGCAGACATTTACTCAGATACCTGGTTTGCCTCTTGAGACGTACCAGGTGGTGCCTCCTGGGCTTGGAAAGTGGGCTGGACTGGTCCTTTTTGCTCCCTCTTACAAGGCTTGTGTAAAGACTTATCTTTTCTTTCTGTTTTCTCTGTCAGCTAGAAACGTGTCTGTTTTCTCATCCACGCTAGAACCAGGTATCCCTCTTGATTCTTTCCACTACGTCTGCAGCCACAGGATCCTCCATTCTCTCTCCGAACTTTATCCAAACCACCAGCTTCTCCCGAACCCATGACCCCTAATTTCGTTCAGTCACCTGCCTTTCCCTACCTAGACCACGGCAATAGCATCTTTTTTATTTTATTTTATTTTATTTTTGAGATAGGATCTTTCTCTGTCACCCAGACTGCAGAGCAGTGGCACAATCATGGCTCACTGCAGCCTCAAACTCCTGGGCTCAGGCAATCCTCCCTCCTCAGCCCTCCAAGTAGCTGGGAATACAGGTGCATAACACCATACCTGGCTCATTTTTGTATTTTTTTTTTTTCTGGAGATGAGGACTCACCATGCTGCCCATGCCAGTCTCAAACTCCTGGCCTCAAAAAAATCCTCCTATCTCAGCCTCCAGAAGTGCTGGGATGACAGGCATGAGCTACTGTTCCTGGCCACAGTAGCTTCTTAACTAGTCTTCCTGCCTGTAATCTTGTACCCACTGACTTAGCACCCACACTGCAGCAGAGTGGCCTTCCCAAAATGCAAACAGAACCTTGTTGACAAGCACGTGGTGACTGCCTACCTCTTCCCAGGTAAAGTCTAAACTTCCCATCATACACAGCACACAGCCTTGGTGACCGTCCCGCTCCCCACCTGTGTGGTTCCCTCTCACACCTGGCTTTACTCTCCACCCATTGGCAGAACTTGCAGCGCCCAAGCACACACATTGTTCCTGCCTCTGTTCTTCGACCTGTGCCATTCCATCCATCCATCATATCTTCCCTTGTCTCTCCTTTTACTTCTCCTCCACTTCAGTGTGCCTAGAAAACATCCTTTTCCTTCTTCAAAGCTCTTCTCTGGGTTCATCGCATCCAGAAAGCATCTCCAAGCTCTTGTACTCAGACAGCATTAATACAAAAGTCCTTTCTTTGTACACATTCTGATGGTTTATGTTTGTACATGAGAGCACACTGTCATTTCCCGGCCACATCCATTCTAAGCTCTTCAAGAGCAGAGACCGAGTATTACTTTTTTATATTTCCTGGGGCCCAGCACAGTGCTGAGAACCTTAACCAGCACACAGTAGGTGCATTAGTCAGTTCTCACACTGCTAATAAAGACATACCCGAAGGCTGGGAGCAGTGGCTCACGCCTTTGATCTCAACACTTTGGGAGGCTAAGGCGGGTGTATTATCTGAAGTCAGGAATTTGAGACCAGCCTGACCAGCATGGTGAAACTCCATCTCTACCAAAAATACAAAAATTAGCCGGGCATGATGGCACATGCCTATAATCCCAGCTATTTGGGAGACTAAGGCAGGAGAATCACTTGAACCCCAGAGGTGGAGATTGCAGTGAACCAAACAACAGCAAAACTCCATCTCAAAAAAAAAAGAAAATACATACCCAAGATTTTTGTTTTGTTTTATTTTTGATTTGTTTTGTTTTAGATGAAGTTTCACTCTTGTTGCCCAGACTGGAGTATAATGGTGTGATCTCAGCTCACTGCAACCTCTGCCTCCCAGGTTCAAGCAGTTCTCCTGACTCAGCCTCCTGAGTAGCTGGGATTACAGGCATGCGTCACCACACCCGGCTAATTTTGTGTTTTTAGTAGAGATGGGGGGCGGGGAGTGAGGGGGTGCTCACTATGTGGGTCAGGCTGGTCTCAAACTCCTGACCTCAGGTGATCCACCCACCTAGCCCTCCCAAAGTGCTGGGATTATAGGTATGAGCAACCACATCTGGCCAGGAAGGAAGTTTAATTGACTCACTGTTCACATTTCTGGCAAAGGACAAAGGGAAAAGCAAGACATGTTCATTACATGGCAGCAGGCAAGACAGCGAGTGCAGGGGAACTCCCATTTATAAAACCATCAGATCTCATGAGACTTATTTCCATGAGAAGCGTATGGGGAAAACCGCCCCTGTGATTCAATTATCTCCACCTGGCCCCGCCTTTGACACGTGGGGATTATTACAATTCAAAACTAGATTTGGGTGAGGACATAGCCAAACCACATCAGTAGCCACTGACATAATATTTATTGAACGACGAACAAACAGAAAGATAGGTGCACATGGGTGAATGAATGAAGAATCATCTGCATTGCACTTGAGAAGATACGAGGGCCTACGGGATCTAGAGAAAAGGGGATGCTGAGTAAATATTAGAAATGGCTTTCTGACAATTGCTAATTCCATAATGGAAGGGACTGCCCTCCAGGGTCAAGAAGCAGCCCTGTAGCAGCAGGGGTGGGGGGCTAGAAGGATCCCAGGGCTTAGTGCATGGCTGATGCCAAGGTTTTGCTCCTTCATCAAGACCTTTTCTCCCACCTTCCACTAAAGCTGTCTCCACAGACACACTTCAAACATTTGGAACTTGCGTGATGATAGTTAAAATCCAGCACCAATCACAGCTGGCAATCCAGAGGCAGCTACAACATTTCGTGGCTAACAACTGAATAAGCTCCTTAACCTCCCACACAAGGATGCCTGCCAAATCTGTGGGAGGGGTGCACCATCTCCTCTTCCAAGGGAACAGCACAGAACAGGTGCACGTCACCCAGCGTGCACCTCCCAGACAGGCCTGTGCACGCCACAGGTCCATAAACACAACCACATCTCAAATGCGCTGTGATCTAAGAATAGGCTTTACTATTTCCTATACGACACTCTGATAAAGCTAATAAATCTCTAGTAAAACAAGCAATCACAGCCTCATTTGTGTGTTGAATTTACTCAGACTTCAGATTGCCACTCTGACTCAAAAATAGAAGTTCCTGCATTATATGGAATAAAAATAATTGTATCAAAGAATTATATAGATGAGCATGCATATTTTATTTATGTAGCCCAGTGAATATTCTCCTCATTGTAGATTTCAGGATGTGAGCCACTTTCAGATAAGAGTAACAGCAATGATGGCGAGGAGGACAGCAAGCTTATTATTCAGTGTGTGTTAAGCACTTTACAGACATTAATTCCTAGAATCACCATAACAACCCTATAAAGTAACAGTTATGTCTGTTTTACAGATGAGAAAACTGAGGCACAGAAAGCACAACTTACTTCCTTAACAGAATATGTCTCTTTTAGATAGAATAAAACTTACAATATAAAGGAACTACATACACATACATGTATTTTTGTATGCCACCCAGTAAATACTGCTCTTTTGGAAGATGTCAGTATTTGAACTTTTCCAGATTAATAATAACAATAATAAAAATGTTAACAGCCAATTTATGGAATGCTAACTATGCATCAAGTACATTTTTTTTTTTGAGACAAAGTCTCACTCTGTTGTCTCACTCTGTTGTCTAGGCTGAAGTGCAGTGGCTCACTGCAACCTCTGCCTCCCAGGCTCAAGCGATCCGCCCACCTCAGCCTCCCCAGTAGCTGGAACTAAGGCACACACTACCATACCTGGCTAACTGTTTTTGTATTTGTTGTAGAGATGGGGTCTCACTATGTTGCCCAGGCTGATCTTGAACTCCCAGGCTCAAGAGATTCTCCTGCCTCGGCCTCCCGAAGTGCTGGGATTACAGGCATGTGCCACCGTGTGTGGCCTCTCAACAAGCACATTTCTAAGCATTTCCATGCATTAACTCCTAAGCCCTCACAGCAATACCGTAAATTATCCTTATTATTCCATTTTACAGATGAGAAAACTGAGGCCCAGGATGTGACTCGCTCCCAGTCGTACACCTGGTAACGGATGAACCAGGAGCTGAACTCAGGCCAACTGGCTTCACAGGTTGTCCAATACTCTGAAATCACTATATCATGCTAGAATCATTATATTGTTCTATCATACTGGTAATACAACTGTTTAAATCATTATAAATCATATCATATAATGGTATATAGAATTACATCATACTAGTAATACATTATATCATTATATCATACCGGTAATACAATTGTTTGCAAAAAATAATTTTCTTCACTTGGCAGCTCCACATCCTCCTCAACATTTTTTCTCTTTATATTAAGGTATTAAGAAGAATTCAAGACTGTTCAGCACAAATGCACAAACGCCATGTCCACACATACGCTTCTTCATTTTTTATTTTATTTTTTTATTTTTTATTTTTTTAAGAGAAAAAGAAAGAAAAAAAAAGAACAAAAGAGAGAAAGAAAGAGGAAGAATAAAAGAGAGAAAGAAAGAGAAAGAGAAAGGGGGAGAGAGAACGAGAATCTTGCTCTATTGCTCAGGCTAGAATGTAATCTAAATATAGGCATTAAAGACCTCTTTTGTGCCAATAATTATGCTTCTTTATTTTGCCTGTTCCTGCTTCATACTGGTAAAGTGTTCTGTCTAAATTCTCATCACAACTTTAATCACATAAAATATTCCAAATGCAATCCCATTACTGGGTTTATATCCAAAGGATTATAAATCATTCTACCATAAGGACACATGCACAGGAATGTTCATTGCAGCACTGTTTACAATAGCAAAGACCTGGAACCAACCCAAATGCCCATTGATGATAGACTGGACAGGGAAAATGTGGCATATACACATCATGGAATACTATGCAGCCATCAAAAATGATGAGTTCATGTCCTTTGTAGGGACATGGATGAACCTGGAAACCGTCATTCTCAGCAAACTGATACAAGAACAGAAAACCAAACACCGCATGTTCTCACTCATAGGCGGGTGTTGAACAATGAGAACACATGGACACAGGTAGGGCAGCATCACACACTGGGGTCTGTTGGGGGGAAATAGGGGAGGGACAGTGGGGGGTGGGGAGTTGGGGAGGGATATCATGGGGAGAAATGCCAGATATAGGTGAAGGGGAGGAAGGCAGCAAACCACACTGCCATGTGTGTACCTATGCAACAATATTGCATGTTCTTCACATGTACCCCAAAACCTAAAATGCTATAAAAAAGATAAACCAAATGAGGTCATGCTCAGTGTTCAGAACTACTCCCCCACACCACCAGCCATATTTCAACTATGCTGGAAGTGTTTCCTATAGACTGGAGTCTGGAGTTCTCAATGACAAGGAGAATAACGTAAATGTAAGATGATGACGATAATGAAGAAATACTCTGGACGGTTTTTATCACCTGAAATCCACAGGAAGCCTGCCAAGAGGGTGGAAGCGCTTTCCATCAGCAGCGGACACATTATCAATGCAGCCAGACCTTCACTTTATAAGATTTACTATGGAAATACTATACTTAAAACGATTTATATACAAGTCTCTTTTCCCATTGTTATCGGGTTTCTATGTCATTCTACAGCATATCAACCCTTCCCTAGCTTGCAGTATCAGCAGAGCTAATCTATAATAACTAGACACACTGGAGTTCTCCCCATAGTCTGCATTGGAATCACAGAAACTCAAATATTCAGTGAGAACAAA
>PVKP010024999.1:0-24046 GCA_004027715.1 Plecturocebus donacophilus | reverse complement strand
GAGAGGGGTTGCTTAATGGGTATGGAATTCTTTTTGGGAAGCTAATGTACTAAATACCATGGAATTGTACACTTGACAATTGTTAATACTATGCTATGTAAATTTTGCCTCCTTAAAAAGGTAAAAAGAGTAATGGTTATTAAACTCCCTGAATAAATTTGAAACCATTTCTGAAAGAGAAGCAAACTCTATTAAAATGTGTGTGTATGTGAATTAGATCTACAGAATAAACCAGTCAATACAAATCTACCCCAAGAAATGGCTATGAAGTCCATCAAAACTGCTTTCAAAACAAATAGAATTTTCTTAACAACAACAACAAAAAAGTAATAAATCACATTCAAGAGATAAACTTGCTATTCTTTGTAGGAACGTGAAGCTTGGGGTCACAATTTTTTTATTAGCCCAGGCACCTGCCCTGTAGGATTGACCCTTGGACACAACACAGCACTGCCTAATTCCAAGCCCACAGAAATGGTGAGGGGTGGGGTAGTGGGTATACAGAAGGTGAATGTAACACTACTGCTAATCTGCAATATCATTGGGATATTCAGGAAAGGCTTTTAATTGGATCAAGAGTATTTAATGAGAAGACAATGATTTCAGAGTATTCTTCTTCCAGCTTAGCTATGAATGCTTAAAGTGAAAGCCCAAAGATACCCTCCCCAAACTTCAGACCTGTTGACAATACTCCTCTCCATCCTCTCTGCATATGGAAGTAGATTCTTGCTAAATAAAAAGCAACCCAGGACAGAAAATCCTGGCTCCTCTCTCAATTCAGATTTCAGCTCAATGCTTTGTAAAATAATATTATCAAAAAATAAAAAGTTATTATCAAAGTCAAATAAGTTCATTGTGGAAAGCTGCAAAGATATCAAACAACACATATCAAAAATATTTAGTTCATGCATAGCTTCAATATCTGAGTAGTAATAATATTGTAGAGCATTTTTTCTTACATTCTGCTTTGTATATTGACTTAGATGAAATAAACACAAATATCTAAAGACTTTTTCAAAACAAAATTAAAACCTACTGCAAACAGTGTTGTATAACTTGTTTGTTTCCATTGCAGAGCATCTCAGGAACACTCTTCCATCTCATTGAACCTTACCCTGAGGCATTAATTACCATGGTTGCAAGATTATTTCATCTTAGAAGAATTCTTATGTGTCTTTCCACATCTCAATAGATGAACATTTAGGTTGCTTATGTTTTGAGCCCTGTAAACAACACTGCAATGGACATCTCTGTAGATACACCTTTACAATGTAATTATCTCCCCACATACACACACACTGCTCTGAAGATGTACTAGGGTTTCACAACCTCTGTACTGTTAACACTTGAAGCTGGATAATTCTTTATGGTTGGGGCTGTCCTGTGCACTGCACAATGCTGAGAGGCTGAGCAGCATCCCTGGAGCGCCCTTCCTTCATTTTGACATTTAGAAATGTTTCCATACATGGTTAGATGTCCCCCAGAGGAGGACACAGGGTTACTACCTGTTGATAACCACTGGAATATTGTAATGGAAGCAACCAGTAATATGAGACAGTCTCAATTCATTTTTGATACTTGTCCTTCAAGTTGCCAGACACCTTAAACTGCCTCCTTAATGCAGGCAACACTTCTTTGTTTTTGAGACAGAGTCTCACTCTGTCACCCAGGCTGGAGTCCAGTGGTGCAGTCTCTAGGCTCACTTCAACCTCTGACTCCAGGGTTCAAGCAATTCTCCTGCCTCAGCCTCCCACGTAGCTGGGACTACAGGTACACACCACCACACCCGGCTAATTTTTGTATTTTTAGTAGAGACAGGGTTTCACCATGTGGGCCAGGCTGGTCTTGAACTCCTGACCTCTTGATCTGCCCGTCTCGGCCTCCCAAAGTGCTAGGATTACACGTGTGAGCCTCCACGTCGAGCCACAACTGGCACTTCTTACATAGACAACTAACTCACATGCCAAGCCTGTTTCCCAGCCTCAGGACCCATGCTCCCTGCCCTCTGTGTTACTAGGATTACGTGTGGATCTCTTATCTGGGCTCCTGTACTCTCAGCTGTTCTGATTCCCTCTGGAGCGTGGCCTTCCTCGGCTGCACTCTGCATCTTAGCTGAACCCTCCTCCCATGGTTGGGATTCCTGCACATCCCCACATCCTATGGGCCATGTCCTTGAATCACTGCCACTCTTCCACTGTGTCTTGCTCTTTGTCATTTCCACTCCCCTGTAGCAGAAAGACATACTTCCTTTTTTCTTTCTTTTTTTTTTTTTTTTTTGAGATAGAGTCTCACTGTGTTGCCCAGGCTGGAGTGCAGTGGCACTATCTTGGCTCACTGCAACCTTCGCCTCCCGGGTTCCAGCAATTCTCCCACCTCAGCCTCCCGAGTAGCTAGGATTACAGGCACGCACCATCACACACAGCTAACTTTTGTATTTTTAGTAGAGACGGGGTTTCACCATGTTGACCAGGCTGGTCTCAAACTCCTGACCTCAGATGATCTGCCTGCCTTGGCCTCCCAAAGTGCTGGGATTACAGGTGTGAGCCACCACCGCCGGTCAGGAGGATGTACTTCCTACAGGAACAATGGCAAGATTTATTGTGAAACCCTCAAAAAGTTTCTCTGTAGCTTGCAGAAGGCAGAACAAAATGTTGGTCAGATGCACACCACAAACATTCATATGGTTATCAGAGAAAGCTGGGTGTTAAGAGACTAGACAGAGAAGTGAACAGCACCAACCTGAGAGGAAAAACAATTATGAAAGGAGAGTTCTGAACTACTCACAATTGTGAAGACACTGAATCAACCCAGCTGTCCATCAGTGGTGGACTGGATAAAGAAAATGTGGTACATATACAGCAGGGCATACTACGCAGCCACAAAAAAGAAAAGCATTTCCTTTGCAGCAACATGGACACAGCTGGTGGCCATTAACCTAAGTGAATTAACACAGGAACAAAAATCCGAATACTGCATGTTCTCACTTGTTTTTGTTGTTGTCGTTTTTGAGATGGAGGCTTGCTCTGTCATCAGGCTAGAGTGCAGTGGTATGATCTCAGCTCACTGCAATCTCTGGTGCCTCCCAGGTTCCAGCGATTCTCCTGCCTCAGCCTCCCAAGTAGCTGGGACTTTGGGTGTGCACCACTGTGTCTGGCTAGCTTTTTTTTTATTTTTATTTTTTTGTATTTTTAGTAGAGACAGGGTTTCACTATGTTGGCCAGGATGGTCTCCATCTCCTGACCTCGTGATCCGTCCACCTTGGCCTCCCAAAGTGCTGGGATTGCAGGTGTGAGTCACCACGCCCAACTGTTCTCACTTGTAAATAGGAGCTAAGCATTTGATATGATTCAGATCGGGTCTTCACCGAATCTCATGACAAATTATGGTCTCCAATGTTGGAGGCGGGGCCTGGTGGGAGGCGGCTGGCTCACAGGGGTGGATTTATCAGGAACGGTTTAGCACCATCCCCTTGGTGCCCTTCTTGGGCTACTGAGTGAGTTTCCATGAGATCTGGTGTTTAAAAGTGTGCGGCATCTGCCCGCCTGCTCTCTCTTGCTCCTGCTCCTGCCATGTGAGACACTTTACTCCCCCTTTGTCTTCTGCCTTGAGCAGAAGCTTCCTGAGGCCTCCCCAGGAGCAGAAGCCACTACACTTCCTGTACAGCCTGCAGAACCATGAGCCTCTCTTCTTTAAAAATTACCAGTCTCAGGCATTTCTTCATAACGGTGTGAGAATGGACTAATACGTGTGGGCTAATACATGGACATAAAGATGGGACTAGACACTGGGGACCACTGGAGGGGAAAGAGAGGGAGGATGCCATGGGCTGAAGATCCACCTATTGGGTACCATGCTCACCACCTGAGTGACAGGATCATCCATACCCTAGACCTCAGCATCACAGAGTACACCCATATAACAAACCTGCACATGTACCCCTGGAGTTAAAGAAAGTTGGCTTAAAAAAAAAAAAAAAAAGAGAGCTGGCTGGGCGCGGTGGCTCACGCCTGTGTGTATATGAATTAGATATACAGAATAAACCAGGCAATCCAAATCTACCCTACAGAAATGGCTTTGAGAAGCCATTTGAGAGGCTGAGTTGAGCAGATTACCGGAGGTCAGGAGTTCGAAACCTGCCTGGCCAACATGGCGAAACTCCATCTCTACTAAAAAAATATAAAAATTATCCAGGCGTGATGACACGCGCCTGTAGTCCCAGCTACTCAGGAGGCTGAGACAGGAGAATCACTTGAACCCAGGAGGCAGAGGTTGCAGTGAGCAGAGATCATGCTAGTGCATTCCGGCCTGGGGGACAGACGCTGACTCTGTCTCAAAAACAAAAAACAAAGCACTCTGGTCCTAAACAGCAGGAGCAGGGAATGGGACCACAGTCTATTGGATCGGATTTGTGGTGAGTGGGGAGGTCTTTTAGGATAAACCTGACTGGGTTTATGGTATAAAACTCTGTACAGAGCTGAGCCAAGGTTGAGATAAACCTGCATATTGAAAAGATAGATGGAGATGCCTGTTCATGACGATGAGTGTGTTAAATTTACCCCAATCAATTTTTTTGTGATCCGAAGCACCCATGTTTTCTTATGTGCCAGTGTCATTCATGGTGACGCTGGGAGGCAGGAACAAATAGAATGCAATATTATTTCCACATTATGCAAAATATATTTGAGCCACCTCCATGCTCATGACCATAATGAATGTGTCAACGTTTGCTGAAAATCTTGTTAAAAAGTACATTTCCTTCCTTCTAAGAAGCATTCCCCTGACGACAAAATTCTGATTCAAAATTCATAACCTCCTTAAAAGTAGAACTTCCTTGAATAAAATCGCCTGGTCCTCAGATGTGCAAACACTTTTGCATCCACATAATACGCTTTTCTCATTTAACATGATTTGTCAGATTTTCCTTTAAAAAATCAAATCAACAGCCAACAAAGGACTCAAGGCTCATTCTCCCATACAGAGCGGCTCCAGATGGAAGAGCAGAGATGCGAGCTGCCCTCTGTCCCCTCCCGAAGGAGAGGATGTAATCTGAACGGATGCTTTGGGGTGGCCTGGGATTCCTGAAATTGGATCAAGAAGGCTCTGGGCTTCTCTTGTTTACACCACTGTTCATTTATCTCCAAGCTTGCTTACATCCAGCCTTCATGTGATTGACTTACAAATTGGAGTATAAATTATGTCTTCTATTGCCTAGCAATTAGCCATTAAGGAATAGTGGGATCACAATACAAAGACGGAAGATGTTCACGTTGCAACGAGGGGCCACTGGAAGAAAGAGTCCTTCAGTCCTCCAGCTTTCAGGCTTTCAGTAAGTGCCCTTGAATGCAGGTCTAGCCTTTTAAAATGACAACACTATTTACTCCTTGCATTATGTCAGCCCCATCCCACACACAAAGCACTCAGAGAGTGCCAAATAAGTCTTCTTCATTTCCCCAATCTTTACCTCTTCAATCGTCTCTCTGACAATCGCTTCTCTGGTCTCTGCAGTGATATTGGTTCAAAGGCTGTCAATTGTGCAAGTGAATGGTGATGAAATAATTAGTAGCACAAGGTGGGAACTTTCATAGGCGCAAACACCAATACACTAAAAATGAGAAACATGATGAACTGAGGCTGTCAGTGGCATTATCTATAATAGGACCCATCCTTCAAGGTGCAAGCTAACTTTACAGCCTCACTTTTTTATCCTGATGTGGTTTTTCTCCCTGCTTTAAAGTTGAAGAATTTCCAGCTTAACATCTCATCAAAAGACTACAGTTTCTTTGTTCTTCCTTGATTCAGAAACACGAATTCTTTAATTTATGTATTCTTATTGTAAAAATAATACATGTTCATCACAGAAAATGCTGAAAGTGTAAAAAAAATGAAAGAGGTAGGGGAAAAAAAAACACTCCCCACACTCTAACCACCTGGAGGCAATTGCTACTACTACTTTGCTGTATTTCCAATCTTTGCTACTATGCATTTTTAACATATATGAGAAATTACTGCGTCTGTAATTTTGCTGAAGGTACATTTTTTTCAGGGTTTGACAAAGAGAAACGCAAAGAGTTCTACCTTTCATCGATTACAGAGTTGAAGCAATGGGAGAAAAGGACACTGAGGCTTTATGTGGTTAATCTAAAATGAAGATTAAAATCATTGTTAGCTGCCAAACAAGGAAATTAAGTGATTGTCACAAACAACCTGAAACAGCTCAGTGGGATCCATTAAGATTTTTAACAGCTCAGTGAAATCTGACATCTACCTGACAGCCTTGAAGGGCTGGGATGAGGGGGGCCTGCATCATTTCTTTGACTCTCCGTGCATTAAACAAGCAAACTTTTTACTGATTGATGGTCCAGGAAAGCTGAACTGACCTCCACCTTCAATTAACTCAGTTTGAGATCATGCCTATACCCTGCACAGCTTGTCTTCATAATCTGAGATAATAAGAGTTTTAAAAGCACAACAAGGCAAAAATGGTGGTGTGTGTGCAGTGTGTCAAAGACAGAACATGACTGGGATGTGTCATATGGTCTATGAAGAATGGGAATGGTGGGATGCCTGTAGGTATCCCAGATGTGCAGGCGGGCTGTCTGCAACCACACCATGCAGGGAAGCATCTCGCTGAATGTTTTCTGAAATGAAATTGGCACGGGGCCCACCCTAACTTTTTATTCTCCTCTGGCTCCACTGCTCAGGAATCTGGTGCCAGAAATTGGGTGGAAATGCAGCTGAATTAACTTTTGCTTCTTTATTTTCTTCATCCCTTTCTTAGCACTTTGCTTCTCCCTGCGACCCTTCAATATTTATTGAGCAGCTGCTATTTAGAGACACACATGAGTGATGAATCAAGGAGGAACATAACCAAGCCCCACACTCCACACCTTTTAGAGAGCTCACACATTCCAGCAGGGAAACTGTATGTCAACAGGTAATTCCAGCCCAGTCAGGGAAAGAGGAATACCTGTGCAATACAATACCACAGCACACACCTGGGAGGCAGAATGAAATCACAGAGTGCTTCAAAAAGGAACGGGCATTTGAATTAGGTCTTAGAAAAGAAGTCAACATGTGTGTCACATTTTAGAAAACTGAAGGTTTGGAAAAAGGTTTAGAAAATTTAAGAAAAATCATGTTGGCCTGTAGAATAATGACTGAGCCATTGCAAAGATAACCCTGGACATGTGTGAAAGGCTACCAAGACTGGGAGAAATGGCCACAGTGAAAAGTTTGCAAATGGTCTTTGCTTTAGAGAAAAGTTTCCAAGACTATACTCTTCCTCCAAAATTAATTTCCTTCTGTTCCCCAACTGCAAAACAATGGTTCTTCCACATAGAACCTTTCTGACTTTCAGCATACTCAGGGACAAAGCCTCAATGAAGAAAAGCTTATCAAGCTTTCAGGAAGGGCCAGGCATGGTGGCTCATGCCTGTTAAACCCAGCATAATGGGAGGCCGAGGCATGAGGATGGATTGAGGCCACAAGTCAAAGACCAGCCTGGGCAATATAGTGAGATCCCATCTTTACAAAAATGTTATTTTTTAAAGTAGCCAGGTGTGGTGGCATGCACCTGTAGCCCAGCTACTTAGGAGGCTGAGGTAGGAGGATCCCTTAAACCCAGAAGTTAGAGGCTGCAGTGAGCTATGATCGCACCACTGCCCATCACCCTGGATGACAGAGCAAGACCCTGTCTCCAAAAAAAAAAAAAAGGCTTTCAGAAAGACAATTGTCCAAAACTGTAGAAGATGTGAATTCCAAGTCCCTCTCGGATAACATCACAATGCACTTCTGTTTCTCACCTTACTTTATTACTCCCAGATTTATAGACATATCCCCAAAGAGAGCTCTTATTATATTCCCTTATTCCCGGAAGTCACCTAAAGAAATTCTATCCTTTCTCCAGTACTGTAATGAGAATGGTTCTATAAAGTGGTTAAAGGGCACATCTCCTGGATTTATTTCCAGACTCGGTCACTCACTGGCTAAAACGGGCATGCTGTACGGTGTCTCCAGGCCTCAGCTACCCATTTGTAAGATGGGGGAAATACAAGTGCCTCCCTCATGAGGTTAAATGGGATAAATCATGACACTGTCCAGTAAGTCCTCAGCAAATGTTACTTACTATTAGTACTTGGTCATGGTAGCAGTGAGACAGAGGGACCCCTCTGGGTTCAGTACAGTGTGTTTGAGGGCTTGGCCCGTGTCTCTTATTTCATTGTGATCAATCAGAAAATAATTTCTGAGCATATCCTAAAGATTTGATGCTGCTAATAAAACTTTCTAAAGGGGAAAACATACATCCTTTCTTACAAGAAACTTCATTTTATACACATATATCATTAAGATAAAGAAAGCTAAACACAGAAATACCTTTCAACCCAACAATCCCATTACTGGGTAGATATCCAAAGGAATGGAGAGTATTCTATTATAAAGACACACGTACATGTATGTTCATTGCAGCACTGTTCACCACAGCAAAGACATGGAATCAACCTAAAGGCTCATCAGAGATAGGCTGAATACAGAAAATGTGGTACATATACGCCATGGAATACTATGCAGCCATAAAAAGAATGAGATCACGTTCTCTGCAGGGACATGGATCGAGCTGGGGGCCATTATTTTCAGCAAACTGACACAGGAACAGAAGACAAAATACCGCATGTTCTCATGGATACGTAGGAGCTAAATGATGAGACACATGGACACAGAGGGGGAAAACACACACTGGGGCTTTTCAGAGGGTGGCGGGGTGAAAGGAGGAAGAAAATCAGGAAAAATTACTAATGGGTACTAGGATTAATACCCAGGTGATGAAATAATCTGTGTAACAAATCCCCATGACACAAGTTTACCTGTGTAACAAACCTGCACTTATACCCTTGAACTTAAAAGTTTTTTTTAAAAAAAAAAGTTTAAGAGCTCCCCTTGTTACTGAACAATTAAATAAACATATTTGTATTTGCCTAACTGAAACTTGTTTGATCAAGTATAAACATGGAATCAGTAGAGAGGGCTGATGGAAGGGGAAAGAAAGGTGAAAACTGGGCTGGGCACAGTGGCTCACGCCTGTAATCCCAGCACTTTGGGAGGCTGAGGTGGGTGGACCACGAGGTTAGGAGCTCAAAACCAGCCTGGCCAACATGGTGAAACCCCATCTCTACTAAAAATACAAAAATCTGCTGTGCATGGGGGCACACGCCTGTAATCCCAGCTACTCAGGAGGCTGACACAGGAGAATCGCCTGAACCCGGGAGGCAGAGATTACAGTGAGCTGAGATCACACCATGGCACTTTAGCTTGGGTGACAGAAAGAGACTCTATGTCAAAAAAAAAAAGGAAGAAGAAGAAAAGGAAAGAAAGAAAAAAAAAAAGAAGGGGAATCATCTGCACAAATTTAATGTGGGAAATGATCCTATAAGTGATCACCATAAAATATGCACAGAAACTTACCGTTAGTGATGTTATCCAAAGACAAATGGCAAACATGCTTATTGGGAATCCATCATTACTTCCTTAGTCACGGCAATACTTAAAAATAGCAGAAACCAAATTTGGCTTCTAAATCAGTTACTGCCAGCACTGCAACCTGTTCCATGTATACATGTGTCCTGTAAGGACATCAGTGCCGACAGATCCAAACGCAGCAGGACATCGGGGGTTGGAGGTGGGGGGGAAATGGTACATTCTCTCTTAGACTTTCTTTCTGTTGAAAAGCACACACTTCCTGAGGTTCTTACCTAGGACATCAACTTTGCAATCACCCTTTTATAAGAAGCCTTAGTGCTACTCTTTCGTGTCTATGTCTGAGTTGTCTCCTCTTTCCTCATTTTTAGTACAATCTCTTTCAGTACCAAAAGGAAAAGGGAAAGGAAATAAAGAACAAAACGAGGAAGAGGAGGCAGAGAGGGAATGAATTAGAGTGGAGAAAAGCAAAAAGTTATCCTGCTCATCATGGTGGGCATTTCCCCATGGAAAAGCAACTGGCTTCAAAACCAGTTTAAGAATAGATATTCTGATGATCAGAGGCTTGAGCTCTCTAAACTGCTGGGTGATCTTACCAGCTCAATAAAATAAAGTGCCTGTCAGGGCTGTGTTTTGATGTGGAGACGGCTGAGAAAATAAATCCACCAGATGGAAAATTACAGAGGAACCGTTCTCCTTCTGCATAAGCGAGAGACTCAAACAATTTGGTTTCGAGGACACTGATGCACCCTGTTCCAAAAAGTAGACATGGCTTTTGTTTTCTCGTTACAAGATGATAAATATTCATGCGGGTGAATTACCGCTTGCTAATGGCCCAATATTTGGCACACCTGTTGTGGCTCATCTCTGAAACAGCAGCAACAGTTCAGGATGACAACGCTGGCAGGTGTTAATGATGGGATGTTGTGACAAGCACAAGGAAACAACAAATTTTGAGATCCTGATTAAACCAAGGTCTTCAAAGTGAACCCATCTTACCGGGCACCCATCTGCGGAAAATATTTCCCATTTTTCACACCAATGGAGACTTCGCAGTCCCTATGTTAACTGTCAGAACAGTCATTTGCGTCTGCATTTGTGTATCTCCCAGATATCCTGAGGTTATGGGGGGTTACACATTGGAGCTCTGCACCCAGACTCTCCAGTTTTAAACAGGGGCTCTTCTTCCTAGCTGCACCCGTTTGGGGATATCATGTAAGTCACCTGTGTCTTTCGTGCTTTTGGAAAATGGAGTAACACTAGTATCATGCTTCAATGTAGGATTTCTCAACCTCAACACTATTTTTTCTTTTTTTTGAGATAGAGTTTCTTTCTTGTCCCCCAGGCTGGAATGCAATAGTACTGTCTCAGCTCACTGCAACCTCCACCTCCCAGGTTCAAGTGATTCTTCTGCCTCAGCCTCCCAAATAGCTGGGATTACAGGCACCTGACACCATGCCCACATAATTTTTTTTTTTGTATTTTTAATAGAGACAGGGTTTTACCATGTTGACCAGGCTGGTCTCGAACTCCTGACTTCAGTTGATCCGCCCGGCTTGATTACCTGCACTGTACATGTAATACAGTACCTTGGCCTCCCGAAGTGCTGGGATTACAGGCATGAGCCACTGTGCCCAGCCAATAGGACTCAACGCTATTGATATTGGCACTCTTTGCTGTGCATCCTACCCCGTGCATTTCAGGATGTCTGACTACATCCTTGACCTATATCCACTAGATGCCAGCAGCATTTTCTAATCCCTTCCGGTTGTGACAACCAGAATTATCTCAAGACATACATTGCCAAATGTCCACTTATGGCAAAATTTACCCTGGGTAACAATCCTTGCTTTCTTTTTTATTTTGTTTGTTTTGTTTGTTTTTTTGAGATAGAGTCTTGCTCTGTCACCCAGGCTGGAGTGCAGTGACGTGATTTCGGCTCACTGCAGCCGCCACCTCCCAGGTTCAAGCAATTCTCCTGCCTCAGCCTCCCAAGTAGCTGGGATTACAGGTGCACACCACCACACCTGGCTAATTCTTGTATTTTTAGTAGAGACGGGGGTTTCACCATGTTGGTCAGGCTGGTCTCCAACTCCTGACCTCGTGATCCGCCCACCTTGGCCTTCCAAAGTGCTGAGAATCCCTGCTTTGTAGAATGGTTTTAAAGAGAGACTGTATTATATGTACAGTGCTGGTGACAATGCCTGGTGCGCAGCCTACGCTCCTTGTGCACAGCAATCATTATTTTCCCGACACAGTGCTAGATATGTGGGTGGGATATAAGCTTGGATCAAATGAGACCCCTTTGCTTAAGGAACTTACACAGTACTTAATTTTCTTCTTTGCACTTGTCACTGCCAGAAACTACCTTGTTTATTTAGATGGTTGCTTATTAATATCTGCCTCTCTCCCAACAGCACGTAAGATGGACGAGGATCAGAATTATTAGCCATGTCCACCGCCTAATTCCCACACCTGGGGCAGAGTAGATAACACAGTAGGTACTCAGTAAACACTCGTGCAAGTGGATTGGACAAATTCTGTACAGGTAATCCCAGAGAAGAGGGCTGGGAAACTGCATATACACGTACAGTACCTATGTCTACATACACAAGTACGTTACGTGACTCATCAATCACTTCTTGGGGGTCTTACCTAGGACATCAAATTTGCAATTACCCTTTTCCAAGAAGACTTGGTGCCACTCTTTCTTATCTATTTCTGAGTTTTCTCCTCCTTCCTCATTTTTTTTTTACAATCTCTTTCAGTACAAAAAGGAAAAGGGGAAGGAATAAAAGGACAAAACACACTACTAGAAACACTGCATTCATCTGTCTTTCCACAATTTTCACAGAACGGAAATCAGATCACCTTCCCCTGCTTAATAAGCCTCCAAGAGTTTTTCATTGTCCAAGGTCCCGTGCTTGATTTCTGGGGAGGCATCTTCCTCCAGCTCCTTACCACAGTACTTGGGTGTTTACGGCACTATCTGAGGTCTCACACTCGCTGTGTGTGTACAGAACAATCCCTGTGCTAGCAATTCCCTTCTGTGTCCACCTATAGGATATACGTTCAGGCTTTAAGACAAGGCCAGCTAGAGAGCAAGCGTTCATCCTTTAAGATGTAGATTCCCATCCACATTGCTAAGAGTTCCTCTTTGTCTCCTGAACTCTTTGAGCCTTGAGTTGTTGCCATAGTTCTCCTCCCACAACAAAAGAACATGCAAGAGGTACCATGAGTGTGTAGAGGGGAGCTGTAGATGAGGCTGAGAAATACTTGATTTTTTTTTTTTTTTTTTGATTGAGACGGAGTTTCACTCTTGTCGCCAAGGCTAGGGTACAATGGTGTCATCTCGGCTCATTGCAACCTCTTCGTGTCCTGTTCAAATGATTCTTCTGCCTCCGCCTCCCAAGTAGCTGGGATCACAGGCACCCACCACCACGCATGGCTAATTTTTGTTGTTTTAGAAGAGAGGGTTTCATCACGTTGGCCATGCTGGTCTCGAACTCCTGACCTCAGGTGATCTGCCACCCTCGGCCTCCCAAAGTGCTGGGATTACAGGCATGAGCCACCGTACCCGGCCCTTATTCTTAATTAATCATCAAAAGATAAACCTTTATGTGGGTCTTCTTCGAGTAGTCACATCAAAAGATGCTGGATCTTTTCCAACAAAATGGCTCTTATTCAATACAATATTTATTTAGAATCTTTTCACAAACATTTCTTTCTTTCCTTCCTTCCTTCCTTCCTTCCTTCCTTCCTTCCTTCCTTCCTTCCTTTGTTTTCCTTTCTTTCTCCTTCCTTCCTCTTTCTTTCTTTCTTCTTTCTTTCTCCTTCCTTCCTTCATTGCTTTCCTGCTTTCTTTCTCTTTTGTCAGTTGTTTTGAATGATTATGAGAATGAAAACCCTCAATTGAAAAGCACAGGCTTCATATAGGAAATAGTCATTTGGAATGACAGTGATTGAGAGTTTCACTGTCCTAATCATTCTGTATTAAAAATGAATGTTGGCTGGACACAGTAGCTCACACCTATAACCCCAGCACTTTGGGAGGCCAAGATGAGAGGACTGCTTCAGCCCAGGGGTTTGAGACCAGCTTTGGGCAACAGAGCAAGATCCCCCACAATCTGCTCCACCATTTCTACCAAAAAATTTTTAAAAAATAGCTGGGCCTAGTGTTGTAATTTTTCTCAGTAATATGAAAGTATCTGACGCAAAGGTATTCAGTGATGACTTATCTTCCAAAATTATCAATTTTTGAGAGCTCCATTTGTGGTAGTGCCATGGAAACCATCCAAAGAGAGACTAAACAATAGCCAATTCCCCTCTCCAGTAACTCAGAAACCGCAGAAAGACTGATGTGTGAGCCTGTCGGGCTCACATTTCCATGCTCTTGCTCAGTGAATCAGATCACTAGATGGTTCCGAGACAGCTAAGTAAGCACTTCACATGTCCATTAGCAGCCATGACACTGGTAGTATCATTTGTGACCAGCATTTTCTTCTAAACAGAAAGAAAATAGAGCACATCAAAGTGCATGTGAAATGCTTCTTTATTATTGTAGGTGCATGCTGCCACACAATGCAAAATGTATTTCTCATTATGGGACATGGTGAAAACAAACAGGTTTCAAAGATGTTGATAAGAGTTTCATTTGATAACTCAAATCTAGTAAACAGAGCAGAAAGATAACTTTTATAGGATGACAACTGAAAGGCATATATGGGTCTATGGATAACATGAATTGAATGAACAGGCATCCTCTATCAACCATAGAGACTAATAAGGCCTCTTTTTTTTTTTTTTTTTTTTTTTTTTGAGACAGAGTCTTGCTCTGTTATGTAGACTGGAGTGCAGTGGCACGATCTCAGCTCACTCCAATCTCCTCCTCCCAGGTTCAAGTAATTCTTCTGCCTCAGCCTCCTGAGTGGCTGGGACTACAGGCACACGCCACCATGCCTGGCTAATTTTTGTATTTTTAGTAGAGACCGGGTTTTCCCATATTGGCCAGACTGGTCTCTAACTTCCGACCTCATGATCTGCCCACCTCGGCCTCCCAAACTGGTGGGATTACAGGCATGAGCAACCCTGACCAACCAAGGCCTCTTTTAGAAAAGTAAATATGGAAGACTGAAGTCCAAGGTGACCAGAGGAAATCCACCAGTGCATTATATGATCATAAAGAGTTCATGAAAGCTTTCTACGATAGCTCCCAAATACATGTTCATTCTGTTCTTGGGGACTTAACCTTTTCTCTGGTAAGATTCATGTTTCTAACTTATATCATATGGAAATTACCCAGTATTTGACTATTGTGAAAACGCCACGTTTTGATTGTTTTATTGAGAAAATATTTTAATCGCTTCCTCTGAAAATTGGTCACTGTACAAGGTTGACTTGTTACAACCAATTGCTTATTTTACGCAAGATAACATAATAATTTTCAATAATAAAAGCTGAGAACATACAGTAGGCTAGACTTATCCAAGGTAACAGAATGGAGGATAATTTTCGTTATCTCACTTTTAACTCATAAATAGCATCCCTATCCATTATTTATCTATTTTCAAATTTAATTAATAGCTCTGGTAATAATTGCATAATGTCCATGGCCATAGAAAAAGCAGGCTGCATGTAGCTAATAGGACATTTTAATATTTATGAAGTTCAAAGTTTTCTATAAATAGAGAAATCCAGAAATTATCACCAGACCTAAAATTGTATTGGAAGATAGATGAATAATTAACAACAAAGGCATGTGTTCATTGGGAATACACAAAACAGGGGTCATAAACATATACATGTTTGCCATTTTGATCAACCTATATATGGTACATGGGTCTTTTCTCAGTCATCTCTGGACCTATGGTTATCTAGAATAAAAGGGTCTAAGTGTGGTGGCTTGCACTTGTAATGAAAGTGCTTTGGGAGGTCCAAGTGGGAAAAACACTTGTTCCCAGGGATTGAAGATCAACCGGGGCCACTTAGCAAGACCCCGTCTTTACAGGAAAATTACAAAAAAAAAACAGCGAAGTGTGATGTGATGCACCTGTAGTTGCAGCTACTTGGGAGGCTGAGATGAGAGGGTGGCTTGAGCCTGGGAGGTCAAGGCTGCAGTGAGCTAGGATCATGTCACTGTATTCCAGCCTGGGCAACAGAGTGAGACCTTGTTTTTTTTTTTCTTAAAGTATTTTCCTGGACTCCATGATTATTAGTGTTGTGAACAGCAATTTTTGAACATAAGAAAGCACAATTTGCATACTACTTGAGGACTATCACCACTTACCACCTGCTTTCATCCCAGCACCATCCCTGGTTTATTCCTGAAGTTGTTATTAAACCAAGGAGCCAGTAGAGCAGGTTGATCCAAAACACATAGATTCTGATTCCTTGAGTTCAAATCCTCATTCCTCCATTCGTTTGCCATGTGGAATCCGCACACGTTGCTTTGTCTGTCAGTATGAGTGTCTCTAGGAGGCATGGGTCCTGTTACTTCCAGCCTGCTGAATGGGGAAGAAAGCCACCTCTAGCAAGAGAACATCACTGCATAAAGAAAGGTATGTTGGTTGTTGGAAGTCAGGTTGGGGCACACGGCAGTGGGGGAGCAAGAAGATAGGGGTTTGTGAAATGGCTCACAGTAGACAGCTTTGGGATGGGAGCTGGTCACCAGGAACACCAGTGATATGGTAAGAAGGTTGAAACCCTGAGCCAGCCTTAACTCTGGGGAGGGGCAGTAGGGTGAAGCTTGAGTTCAATTACATAGACAAGGATCTAATGAGTCCTGCCTATGTAATGAAGCCCCAATAAAAACTGCACACCAAGGTTCAGTGCAGTGGCTGGTGAATATATCAATATACTGGGAGAGTGGAGTGTCCCGATCCCACAGGGACAGAAGCTCTCGCACTTAGGACCTTCCCAGTTCTTTCCCTACATCCCCTTCACCTGGATGTTTATTCGTATTTGGTAATCATCTGCATAGCACTATCCTGAATTCTGCGGATCTTTCTAGCACTTTACTGAAAGTGAGGTGGGGTCAAGAGAAGCCGCACATTTATATCCAGCCAGGCAGAAATGTGGGTGGCTTGGGGAACACCTGCAATTTCTGACTGGCATATAAAGTCAGTCTTGTGAAGGACTTTGCCCTGGCTTTGTGGCTTCTGTGTTAAACCTGGGAAGTTAGTGTCAGAACTGAGTTAAATCGCGGGACATATATCCAATTGGTGTTCAAAGTAGGGGAATGATGGTTGCTTCTCCTGCGATCAGTGTGAGACAGTTTCCTCTTCTGTCTAAATGAGAATGGTAATGACAGTAATGACTATATCTCGGGGTTACTGTGGGGATGTTCAGATCATACATGCTATGTCCTTAGCCAGCCCACAAAAAATGCTAAATAATCTGTCCCTTTTTATCCCCAGCTGTGCGTCGAGAAACCTGACGCTCAGAGAGGCTAAGTGGCTTCATCAGGATGGTGCAGATCATGGAGCTTCCTTCCAGGGAGGTTTGTTTCTGCCCCAACAGCCTACACAGCCTGTTCCACAGCCCCTCATGGCATTTTCTAACAAAACGCAGGAGAAGTTAATACAAATTCCTCTTGGACAGACATCTATGATTCAACGTGCACCCACCAGAGGCAGCAGCATCTGGGTGCTACACACGCCTTCGTCTTAATGGCAGTCCTCTTAGCACAGGATCTCAAATAGATAAAACCCTAGGTCAACGTTTCGGCAGGACCCCTCAAGGGGAAGGCTAGCTTTAGGCTATTTATTTTCTTGTACCTGTAAAAGCACATTCATATGCACACACACACACACACACACACACACACACATAGCTTTACGATGCTTAAAACTCTAAACTGCACTGAAGAAAAAAAGCAAGTTGCCAATTTCATGATCCCAGAATAAACCTCGGGAATGTGAGATGGTTCCTTAACAGGGGCATTTTCCTACAAGCAAGGCTCCCAGTCTCACCCTCACCTCATAGAGGACAAATTGAATGGGCAAGACAGGTAATGCAAGCAGCCTCCGGCAGTGGCTGATTTTAGATGCTTCTCGTGTGCTCATGCCTTGTTTTTCTGAACAGGATCAAATCCTAAGATTTTAAACCCAAGCCCTCCAAGAGCACAGCCACGAGACTCTCAAGGACAAAATGATTATCTCAGATCTCCAGAAACCGAGCAGTGTATGAAACAGCTATGAGAAGGGAAGAGTCACTTGTGGATTTTGATTTTCCCTCAGCTTCGGGAGAATATAAATTTCTGGCTGGCTAAAGACAGTGGTTTGTAGCTGGATAAATTTTAGTCGAAACCTTTTTCCTCTCTTCTCTGCAACAGTCATTTGGGGACCATATTATTTTGTTCGTTCAGGTCGTTTCCTTTTTATAAGTTAGACAGGGTATTTTAAGTCACGTGTCTTAGCTTAAAGAACTCCCACAACTTTTCATGGAAGTATATTGTCAAAAAGTGTACAATTGAAGAGACTCATGTAATTGACCCTCAAATGCAGCTTAACTTTTAAACAGAAAATAACTTTAAGGTTTTCCAGTTTCAAAGTGTTTGGTAACATTTTATTCATTTTGTTTTGTTTTGAGATGGAGTTTGGTTCTTGTCACCCTGGGTTCAAGCGATTCTCCTGCCTCAGCCACCTGAGTAGCTGGGACTACAGACCCATACCACCATGCCCAACTAATTTTTGTATTTTTAGTAGAGACAGGATTTCACTATGCTGGCCAGGCTGGTCTCGAACTCCTGACCTCAGGTGATCTACCTGCCTCGGCCTCACAAAGTGCTGGGATTACAGATGTAAGCCACCATACCCAGAAGGTAAAGTTTTATTTGTTATAAAACATTAATATTTGAAATAGTATGTGGGGAAAGACCTGTGAATTCATTCATTTATTCAAGTCGCAGATATTTATAGAATGTCGAATATGTGTTAGGCTTTGAGTATGCATTGATGAACAAAACAGAAAAGTTTTCTACCTTCAGGGAGATTAGAGAAGGGGTGGAGAAATGACACCAAAAGAAAATGATAACTTAGAAATTTGTGCAATGATTAATTATATGAAGAGATAAAGAAAACATAAAAGTTGTGATCATAAAAAATAGGAGCGGGGTGGGTCACTTTTAGGACTGAATCAAATTAAAATGCAAACACAAATCACTGTCATTTTCCTGACATCACCTGACTTTTTAAGATTCGACGTGTGAATTCAGTTTCTCTAACACCATGTCCTTTGCTTTGAAAACTCGCTAAAACTGTAACAAAACATACTGTGGATAATAACACTATAAGGTCAGAGAGGGAGGGTAGAGGAGAGAAACTGGCCTTGATGCCTCAGAACAGTGGACGCTTCATAGACACTCTAACAAGCTCATTCAAACTCTATTCATTCCATCGATAATGCTCTGAAAGTCCAAGTATGTGCTTCCCACCATGGAATGGGTGAGAAAAGGACCCAGGCAGGTCAAAGATGAGCTGAGCACCTGCTGCATAAAGAGTCAGCACTTATCCCGATGAAAATTTCAGTCTATTAAAAAATAGTAACCACTGGGTCCAGGATTCTAAATGAAATCATACATGAAATACATCCCACTGGGTGATTAAAGTCTCCCCTCTATTCCTTAAGATCGATGACTGTGAAGGGCCTTTTTTACTTTTTATTAAGCTCAAACAACAGCACTTTATAGAATGAAGTGCTTTTCTTATAAGGAATGTCTTCATCTGCTCGATCTGTGATAAGAAACTACCTTAGACACAGTGGCTTATAAACAACAGAAATGCATGTCTCACAGTTCTGGAGGTGGGAAAGTCCAAGATCAAGGTTTTGGCAGATTTGATGTCCAGTGAAGGCCCAGTTCTTGTAGATGATGTTTTCTGTATGTCTTCAAATGTTGGTGTTGGGGGGAACAAGCTTCCTCTGACCTCTTTCATAAAAGCACAAACCCCATTAATAAGGGGTCTAGCCTCATGACCTAATCACCTCCAATAGCCCCCAGCTCTTAATACTATTGTGCTGGGAATTAGGCTTCAACATATAAATTCTGGGGAAATGCAAACATTCAGAACATAGTGGGGATCTGCTCACAAAGGCTGGGACCCACATCTATGGGCTTTGTATGCTGCATAAGGATTGGTGATTTAGTGTTTTATTTCTTTTGTGTTCCCTGATGGCCCCTGCTGGGATCAGATTTATATTGTGATTGGGTACCTTCCCTTCATAGCACTTACCACAATTGCAATTCATTAAAGATATTTTTGTTTAATGAAAGTCTCTCCTGGGAACTATAAGTCAAAAATGTGCTGGCTCAATTATGGCTCTGATCCCATTTCCTGGGATAGAATGTAGTTCGTTCTCTCTCTCTCTCTCTCTCTCTCTCTCTCTCACACACACACACACACTCCCCTCCTTCCCTCTCTCTCTCTCTCTCTCTCCTATCTCTCTGTTTCTGCCTCTCTCTCTATAGTTTATCAGTATAGATATACACAAAGATAAATATGCACGTATATGTATAGGTAAAGATATAGATATATGCACAGACATAGAGACAGATTACATATAGATATAGAAAAAAGTTTGTGTATATATTTGACATGGATATAGATTTGGACATAGGCAAAACCATAGTATACATATAGATAAAGGTATAGATACAGATAAGGATATAGGTATACAAATATAGTTATAGATGTATAGACATGTAGACATATAGACACACATAGATACAAATAATATACATGGTTGCTAGGGAAATGGGTAACTGATCACTGTGTCACATATCCATCTCAATTACTCTCTATCATTGATATTCAATCATAACACCATGTTTTTGACAAACAGAGCATCATTTTCTAAACCTCTTTCATAAGAGTTTATCTCATTAGGACCTCCAGAACCCTATCAACAGGAAGTTAATCAAGGACTATAATCCCATTTTACTGATGGGAAGAAGAATTTTGTTTTTTCTGCAGTCACACAGTAAGTAGAGGGGTCAGTCACCATATAAAAACACAACCGTTCATTTCAAACCATGGATCTATTCTAACATCAACTGGTCTACTTAAGTCTTCCAGCTCTGAATGGATCCAGACCCCAGGTAGCCTCCACGTGACCTCCAAACACCCTTTGCAATGACGCACGCTTGCAGCGATGGGGGGGAGAGGTCCCAGCATCCTCAACCCACAACATCATTTTCAGACTTATCCACAAATTGGCTTAGTATAGGAACAGGATGAGCTCTTCAAGATTCTATTACGGCAGGGATGCCAAGTATCAATAGGGTGCTTTAAATGAAAAAAAATATATAGTTCAACTTCCAAAAATAGTTCTACAAACAGAAAAGAGAAGAAGCTAGCCTCCAAATGACCAAATAACCCTAAAGGTATTATCTATTCTCCTCGTGTAGGAAAGTATTAAATTTTTCCCATTTTTAATAGCAAATAACTCTGCAGCATTAATGACTTCCATATTTGTCTAAGTTTTATGTTCTTTGGCAGAGTGTGACACTGCGTACCAGGTTTCTGGACATGTCTAACATCTTCTAAGGAGACAGAAGCCACTATAGTTTGATTATAAAAAGAGGCCACTGCGGTGGAGGCCCAGGAGTCCCAGGTGACAGGAGGCTGCATTGGAATTAGTGTTGCCTTTGTAAAGAGAAGCTTAGGTCCTCAGAGAAATGCTTCAATGACAGAGCACTCTGTCACCGAAAAGCATAGGATTGAGTGTTGCCATCTTGCAAAACACATGGTCTTTAGCCTTACGACATGTGGAAAAGTTGAGAGAAGCATTCAGGCTGAGCCCTGTAGGTTCCACCAGGACATATGAGAGACATTGGCTGTTAATGAGAGGACACAAGTTCTGAATGCTTCATTCCCCAGCGTTCTCACCTTCCTGCACACAGTACGTGAGCATCCAAGCCATGAACATGTGTATCCTTGGGCAGATGTGATCCTCCTCATGCACTTGCAACTTTATTCTGTGGAAAGGAGGTTAAACCATTGCATTTTGTAATAAAAGTAGCTGCCCCCTTAATATTTTATGAGTGTTACTGATCATTATTAAATAATACATCCCTATAACTACTCCTCGGAAGAACTATAAAAACAGTCCATGTGTACTAGTTACCAAATCAATGACTTTAGCTGTTCTGCAGAATTACAGTTTGTCATTTATAGGGTCTTCTTCTTGGACCCTCGTGTTAGATATTATGCCTATTCACTTTCATTTTTCTTATTCCTTCCCTTTAGGGCTACAGAAGACCAGCATTCTCATTCCACCTTGTTAGGTGGGGCCATTTCACTAATTCCGACCAAGGAGTTTCACTTGCAGGCCAAAGCATGAATCAGCTGGTGCACAGCTCTCCATATTTCCTTCCCCATCATGCTGACAAAGGAGGGTGTGTGTTCCAGATGATATGGTCATGGGATGGTGAAGCCTCCAGAGCCTGAGTCTCTGAGGCACTATTTAGTGCAGTCCCTGATGCCCCACACTGGACCTATGGAAGCTTTGTTTTAGGCAGCTATTGAGATTCACGAGCCAACTTGTTACTGCAGCATAACCTAACTTATCATGACTAATTGAGTCTCCAAATCAAATTTGCCAGAGGATTCGCAGCCCTTCTCAAAACACCCTCTAACTATGATAAAATCCTAGCCATCTGCTCTTGTGTGATAGGGTAACAGATACAACAGAAGAAATGAAGAGTATTTATAGAAATGATAGACATTTCTATGTTATAGAGTAGACTGCAAATTTTACAATAAGTTTTCTATTAAAGTGTGAGAATATCAGGCTCACAGGAAGCCTCTTGATCACTGAGTTATGCAGGCATAAATACTTAGCATTCATTTATACCTGACCTTAGGACTCTATCTAGAATTAACTTGAAGTTCTAAAAGGATATTTGAGAATGAAGCAGAAGGCAGCTGAGGTTCCGTCTACCAATGCTGAATTCCCTTCAAGCTAGGATAGCCAGGCTTCTTTCTTCCATATCAGGGATCCACGAAGGTTTAGGTGTTCCAGGAGCTCTAATCTGGTAGTTACTCTGCCCTAAAATGCGTCATGTCATTGCTGGATTCTGATAAGACCTGCTCTTCTTTGCAGCAATGTGAAGTTCTCAGAGGGGAGCAGAGATCTTCAGCTCAGGAAAGAATCTGGGAATAGCATAAGGGACCAACCACCCAAGTTTACCTGGCACTCTCCCTGTTTTATCATCGAAGGGATAAAGTGTCCATGAAAACCTCCCCGTCCCACACAAACTAGGACTGATGCTCTCAAAGAACAAAGAAGAAAACGGATCAACAACTATTAACTAACTCTGGCATGAAATATTATAGAACAGAGAACACATGTGCACTCCGTTTGTAGTACACAACTACAAATGCACACTCTTTTGGAACCAAGTTACTTTAGGGGAAAATCACACTTGTAACTGAACTGTCTTTGAGTACCTGGACTACCATCACAAATACTGCAGTCATCCCTCGGTACCCACAGGAATTGGTTCCAAGACGCTACACAGATACCAAAATCCACAGATGCTCAAGTGCCTGATAGAAAATGCCACGGTATTTGCATACAACCTGGAGACATCCTCCCATATACTTTAAATAATCTCTAGATTACTTGGAATAATTAATACAATGCAAATGCTATGCAAATAGTTTGTTATACTGTATTGTTTAGTGAATAAAGATAAGAAAAAATCTGTACATGTTCAGGACAGATGCAATTTAAAAAATGTATTTTTCGATCTTGTGGTTGGTTGATCACAGAGGTAGAGCTCATGGATATCGAGGGCCAGATGTACAGGATAGGTGAGTTAAAGAACATACATTTACACTCTCAGATTTCTGGAGGCTGGAAGTTTGAGATTGGAGTGCCAGCATGGTTGGATTCTGGTGAAAGCTCTTTTCCTGGCTTATAGACAGCCACCTTCCTACTGTGTCTCTTCCTCTTCTTATAAGGCCACCAGTCCTACTGAATTAGCACCTCACCCTTATAATCTCATTTAACCTTAATTATCTTATAAAAGTCTTATCTCCAAATACAGTATTTGCAGGGGTAGGGTTTCAATATATGGATTCTGGAGGGACACACTTGAGTCAACGCCTAAACATATGGCTTGAAGCCTCCACATTCCTCTGGTGTCTTCTCCAGATGCACTTGAGAGTCCCATAATTAGAAATATATTAGGCTCATAAGAAATGAGCCAGTCTGAGTCCAGGGATGGTGGCTCATGGCTATAACCCCAGCATTTTGGGAGGTCAAGGCAGGAGGATCCTATGAGCCCTGGAGTTTGAGATCAGCCTGGGCAACACAGTGAAACCGCATCTTTACAAATAATTTAAAAATGAGGCAGGTGTCCTGGCACTCACCTGTAGTCCTAGCTATGGGGGGAGGTTGAGGAGGAGGGAGGATCACTTACGCTCAGGAGGTCCAGGCTGCAATGAGTGGTGATCACACCACTGCACTGCAACCTGGATGACAGAAATAGCACCCTGTCAAAACAAAAAGGAGAAGGAAGGGGGGGAGGAAGGGAGGGAAGGGAGGGAAGGGAGAGAGAGAAAGAAAGAAA
>PVKP010024998.1:0-28107 GCA_004027715.1 Plecturocebus donacophilus | reverse complement strand
ACAATGTTGGTCCGGCTGGTCTTGAACTCCTGACCTCATGATCTACCCACCTCGGCCTCCCAAAGTGCTGGGATTACAGGCGTGAGCCACTGTGCCCAGCCGTCTTCTCCCTCTTCTAACTCATCTCAACTCAGTCTCTGACCTCAGAGCTGTGGACATAAGCATGTGTCCTAGGCAAGAGGATCTTCAAATTGGTTCCTGGGTCCATGGGGTCCCCTGTGGCTTTCCAACACAGAATCATCTGTCTTTTGGATCTTAGTGTGAACATCTAGGATGACCGCTTTTCTGCTCTGGAAAGGAAAAACGCTGTGCTCTTCTGCCCAGTGGCAGAATCAGAACCCAGGATGGAATGCGGAGGCAGCAGCTGAGAGGGCTGTGGTGCAGCACTCTCTCTAGTATGCCACGAGGGTTTCCAGAGGAGACCATGATTTTAAAATGCACATTCATCAGGGAGTGAGCCAGCACAGAGACTCATGGGGTTAGCATAAAGAAATGTTACTAAGTGAAATATATGAGTCATTTAGTCATTTTTTTTTTTTTCTTATAAGACTGCTGTGAGTCAAGTTGAGTTCTATGGCCAAATTCTAAAACCAAATTCTGGATGAATGCAGGATTTATAATAAACACTTAATATATTGTACTACACGCCGTAGAACAAAAGACTTCCCATTGGGCAAAGGCATCTTTGCAGTATTCGCTTTTTATACTGGGGAGCACAAGTTCCACAGGGAACAGGTGAACCCATAAGGCTTAGTCACTGGAAGCTGCAAAAGACGAAAGCCCGGCAAAGATGAAAGAACGCAGACCCTAGGGTTCCTGCCCACCGGGGAGCTCTGTTACCAGAGCCCTCTAGAGCACCGTTTCTCCATGCGGGGCTTTTGGACCAGAAGCATCCGCATCACCTGGGAACTTGTTAGAAACGCCAATTCCTGAGCCTCTTTCCAGACCTACTGAACTGGAAACTCAGGGTTGAGGCCCAGCAGTGTGTTTTCACAAGCCCTCCTGGGGGTTGTGGTGCACACCAAAGTTTGAGGGCTACAAGTTCCTAAGAGACAATCTAGGGAGACTGTGCATATAGGTACATAGGAAATGGCTTTCCTTTCACAAAATTTAGTCCCTAGTGCCCTAAGGAATCCATTGTAGGTAACGGATTACTTTCTGTTGGGGATTATTAAGAAGACTGTCATTCAAATAGTTGTCATTGTTCTATGATTAAATCCCCAGTGTCAATTTTGTTGCTGTTCACAAATCAGATAAGCCATTTGTTTATAGCAACACCTCCCTTCCAGGAACCAGTTTCTGTATCAAGAAACCTAAGTTATGGCTGGGTTACAGGCTCACGCCTGTAATCCCAGCACTTTGGGATGCTGAGGTGGGTACCACCTGAGGTCAGGAGTTCGAGACCAGCCTGACCAACATGGTGAAACCCTCTCTTTACTAAAAATACAAAATTAGCTGGGTGTGGTGGCAAATGTCTGTAACCCCAGCTACTTGGGAGGCTGAGGCAGGAGAATCACTTGAACCCAGGAGGCAGAGGCTGCAGTGAGCCAAGATCGCACCATTGTCCTCCAGCCTGGGCAACAAGAGCAAAACAGTCTCAAAAAACAAAAAAAGAAAACCTAAGTTAAGCTGTGTAGCAAATCATTCCCTAACTTCTCTGGCTTAGCATGATAAAGGATTATTTCTTGTTCCTAACACACCTGCAACACAGCTTGGCAAGGGAACTCTATTCCACACAGACACTTAGGGACTGACGCTAATGGTATGTCTATGTCAGCGCTTGCTTCTGTGATCACTGTGACAGGGTGAACTGCACTGGCTTCTAAAGCTTCCATCTGGAATTGACATTTCACTTTTTCTAGTGTTTCACTGGAGAAAGTCACATGGCCAAGTCTAACTTCAAAAGTGGGTGGGCAGTACATCCTATTCTGTTGTGCCCAGAAAAAGAACTGGAGTATCTGACAACAGCCTTAGTGACTACTATTCAAGGTTATGTGTGGGCCACAACAGCCATCATGCAAAGCTCTGTGTTCACATTCAGGAAATAGCAGGGCTAAGAGTTTTTCAGTTTTTACATCCTTTCACTATCTCTTTGATCATATTTACTCTCAAATCTACAGCCTCCTTCCCAAGATTTTTTTGATCAAACTTTTTCATTTTCTTAAACTTGAAAAACATTGAAATTAATATATATACAGGAAAGCACACAAATCATGTGTATATAGCCTGATGAATGGTCACAAAGTGAGCATAGCAGTGCTGCAACTACTCCCTAGGCAAGAAATCGACCATTACCAGGAGCTCACCAGCGTCATTTGGGCTCCTTCCCAGTCACCACCTTCCTGTTCCCTCATGGCAACACTCCTGACTTCCAACACCATACTTCAGTTATTTTTTTACACTCATTCAACTAGTATTTATCAGCCAGTCACCGGAACTTCAGTCCTGGCAGAGATGGTGTTACAAACCCAAGCATGAAATTCGATCCCAGTAAGTTTCCTGTTGGAAGACTGGATTTTCTGGGGGGTGACATATTTTAGGCAGGATTGGGGGTGGGTGAGCTCTCTGAACCCTCAGGGATTCTACCTAATACATATTTTCCTTATTACCTGTTTAAGCACATCTAGTACTTCCTAAAAGAGCAGATGGGACCACAGAAAGAATCCCTTTGCTGCCTGACATGTGAGAAGTGGCTGCCCAGCCGGCACTTGCTCTCCTACAGCCAGCCTCAACACAGCATCCAGCTTCCTGCACCACTGACAGCAAAGCAGCACCTGCCTGCCTGCAGCTCAGGTATCTTACCTCGTTCTCAGTCACACAGCCTCAGGCTTTCAGGTGGTTACTAGGGCTGGGTAACTAGTTCCTTCTGGGTTGGGGAATGGGGAACAAGTGTAAAACTTATTTTTAAAAAAATTTTTTTTTTTTTTAATATAAAGACAGTTTCACCATGTTGGTCAGGCTGGTCTTGAACTCCTGACCTCAGGTGATCCGCCTGCCTTGGCTTCCAAAGTGCTTGGATTACAGGCATGAGCCACCACGCCCGGCCATGTGTAAAACTTATCTTGGCTCAAATACAAGATTGACATTTGGTTTTAGAAATAGGAGTATTTCCGGTGGCTTATGCCTATAATCCCAGCACTTTGGGAGGCTGAGGTGAGCGGAACACGAGACAAGGAGTTCGAGACCAGACTGGCCAACATAGTGAAACCTGTCTCTACTAAAAATATAAAAAATTAGTTGGGCATGGTGGTGAGCATGTGTAAACCCAGCTATTCGAGAGGCTGAGGTAGGAAAATTGCTTGAACCCAGGAGGCAGAGGTTGCAGGGAGCAGTGACGGTGTGAGAGTGTCTCAAAAAAAAAGAGCTATTTTGTTTTCCAGCTTCATTGTAAGATCCTTGCCAGAATTCAGGATAGGTATCTCAAGGATACCACTTCAAGTTCCAAATAATTCCATCTTTCATGCTTGAAAAGCTGTGTCTGTCCCATAGGGAATAGCTGGTGCCTTCAGTGGGGAGGGGCTCGAAGGAGCAGTTCAGGAACATTGTGGCCTAGGGTTCAGCCACATCCTTTTGTGGTAATGAACTACAACAAAATGTACTTTAAATATATTTTTATAATCAGCTGGCTTTTAAATTACAGCCATGCTGAATAAGAGTAGAGAAAACATATGATTAGTAATTTCCTTTTGCAGAAAGTGGAACACTTTCTGGCTAAGGCCAGGGCTTTCAAAAAAAATGTGCTTTTAGTTAAAAAAGAAAATAGAAACCCATCTTAATTCCAAAGCCAAAGCAATGGTTCATGGCCTTCTTCTGGGCAGGAACATTCCAGCTCCATGAGGAAGTACAAATGGAAAAGATTAGCTTGGGAAAATATTCTAAGAGCTGTCTGCACCCAGCCACTGTCACCTGTGTACTGAGCCACCTTCTCTGGTCCTTATAAGCACAGAAAAATGGATCTGTGGCAGCCGTGGTTCCTAGCCTTCTAGAAATGGCTCTTCCAGGAGACACAGAAATGCTGCTGCACATGGGTGCACAGCACAGAAAGCCTGTGTGGATCCACGTCCCCAGCAAAAGTCTGGCTACTTCTAGAGCTAAGGTAATGCCAGTGTTTGCTTTGATGTAGCTCCCCCACCCTGCCTAACATGTCTGGGGAAGAATAGATGTATCATGTCTCATACTTTGGGAGTGATAGTTTCTTAGTGTGGACCAAAGGCTGCATTCAGAAACACCTGGGATGCCTGTTAAGGAAGGGGATTCTCAGACTCAGACACAGAATCCTCAGAGCAGGCTGGAAATTAGATTTTTTTTTTTTTTTTTTAATGAAGTCTCATTCTGTCTCCCAGGCTGGAGTGCAGTGGCGTGATCTCGGCTCACTGCATCCTCTGCCTCCCAGGTTAGCAGTTCTCATGCTTCAGCCTCCCAAGTAGCTGAGATTACAGGCATGCACCACTATGCCTGGCTAATTTTTTCATAGTTTTAATAGAGATGAGGTTTTGTCACATTGCCCAGGCTGGTCTCAAATTCTTGAGCTCAGGTGATCTGCCCACCTTGGTCTTCCAAAGTGCTATGATTACAGGTGTGAATCACCGCATGTGTCTGAAATCTGCTTTTCTCCTTGCTCCCCCTGGAAATTCTTAAGCATGCTGTGAAGGGAAGGCTTATACAAAGCACCATAAAAATGAAAGTAATTTTACTTGCAGCAACCACCCCCCCAAAAAAATCTAGCAGGATTTGAAGAAAGATTACATTTGGTCATTATTTCCTTTGAAGGAGAAAGTTTTCTTTTGCGATTCCATCTACAAAGACTGTCAGATATCGGCAATGTTTCAGTACAATCAAAATCAGGGATAAAATTGTTCTGCCAAGTATTGACAGCTTTCAAGGAAAGGGCTCAGTGCTTCACTTATTTTAGAGACCAGTGCTAGACAGTGTTCCTAGTAAGTTCCTCCAGAAGCACCCTTCCTCCCCCTTAGTGAGACATTTAGTTGTCAGTTTAGTCGTAATAGTGTCAGGACAAGTTGTCAGTTTTTCTTTTTCCTTTTCTTTTCAAAAGAGATGAGGGTCTCACTATATTGCCCAGGCTGGTCTCAAATTCCTGGACTAGAGCAGTCCTCCTGCCTTAGCCTCTGTGCCAGTAGCTGGGATTACAGGCATGAGCTACCACACCTGGCTTAGTTCTACTTTCCTAATGTTAAACACTCAGAAGTCCCACTGTTCCATTCCCGTTGTCTTGAGGTGGATCCCAGCCATCAGTGGCTCCACTTCCAAGCCAAGGTTTCTGGGAAATTGGCTCTTCGTCACTTAAAGGTTTAAGCCTTTTTTTTTTTTTTTTTTTTTTTTTTTTTTTTTTTTTTTTTTTTTTTTTTTTTTTTTTTTTATGAGATAGGGTCTCACTCTAGCACCCAGGCTGGAGTGCAGTGTTGCAATCATGGCTTATTGTAGCCTCGACTTCCTGGGGGCAAGGTGATTCTCCTGTCTGTCCCCCAAGTTGCTGGCCCTACAGTGCATGCACAGCTGGCTAATTTTTGTATTTTTTGTAGAGACGGGGTCTTGCTATATTGCCCAGGCTTGTCTCAAACTCCTGCTCTCTAGTGATCTGCCTGCCTCAGCCTCCCAAAGTGCTAAGATTAAGGTGTGAGCCACTGCACCTGCCCTAGACTTCTCTTAAGCCTGAAAATAAGATCAGGAGTTGCCAACCCCATGCTGGCCTTACTTGGGGACTTTGCCCAAGCCTTCTGTCACAAATCCCTTTATGGAGTTTGTGCCTCAACAAACTGCAGTTGTACCGATGGGATAGTCAGGCTTGTTTATACAGTGTACCAGGATCCCAAGATAAAAGGCATTCTAAGTGCCTAGTGTGATTAGAGCCAACAAAGTACCAGCTAGCATTCATTACCTAGAGGTTAGATACATATGAGATCTCACTTAACAATAAAACAAGCATTTTCTCTTTCAAAATCCAGCATGAGAAATCAGAAGGGCAGCATGCAGACACGGGGGTATTCATTTGCTCATTCATTTACATTCATGACTTTCCCTTATTAGATGGAATAAAGAAATTTCCCAGGCCCACAAACCACCAGAGCTACCACCTTATTTGCTCAGAAGGCAGGTCCTGTCCATAGAGGCATACCATGCACAACTCTACCTCTTTACACACACAGTCTTCTGCTTTAATTTATTGTGCCATTTTGGATCTGTAGGAACTTGGGCTTGAACAGCAGCATGATCCAAAATTTCGCATGAATCTCAGAGCTAGCCGGTATTTCCTGGGAGGGTCGTGCCTCTGGGTGGCTGTGACCTCACTTTCATAGTTCGTGCAGAAGAAGGTCCTCCTTGTGGTCCTGGGAGAGCTGGTCTGTTGCTGGCCAGGTTTACCAGCACGGCTCTCACAGCCCCCGAAATTTTCCTCCAAAAGGTTCAGATCTTCACTCTGTGAAATACTTCATAATGAAATACCTATGGGAAAAGGCTATTTTCTGGCCTCTTTCCTGAGCTCAATAATGTTTAATTTTTAAAAGGGAGAAGGGAGGGAGGGAAAGAAAAGTCTTTGTGATATTTCTCCAGTGCACTTGGCTCTCACAGGTGGCCTTGGTCAAAATTCACCAGCGAATGTGCCAAAACACTTTGTTTGAATTCTGGCTATTGAGCTGCTGCTTTTAATGAGATGGTCCCATTTTCCTTTGCTGTTTAAAAAGAATTTGAGGCCAGGTGCAGTGACTCATGTGTGTAATCCCAGCACTTTGGGATGCTGATGTGGGAGGATCACCTGAGGTCAGGAGTTTGCGGCCAGCCTGGTGAAACCCCATCTCTACTAAAAATACAACAATTAGCTGGGTATGGTGGTACACACCTGTATTCCCAGCTACTTGGGAGGCAGAATTGCCTGAACCCAGGAGGCAGAGGTTGGAGTGAGCCGAGATCGCACCACTGCACTCCAGCCTGGGCAACAAAGCAAAACTCCATCTCAAAGAAGAAAAACAGGTGCTGCTGTGTGGCCAACAGTACCCTGAAATAAAATGTCTGCCCGACTTCACCTCTCCATTCTTGTTACTACAGGCTTCACCCAGTCACCCAGCAGTTGTCCTCAGTCAAGAACTAGTGCTTCTGCACCTGAGAAGAACCAACTAGGGGTCCCCTTGGAGACTACCTGTCGGAAGAGCAAGAGCGCTTTGCCTAAGGAGGTCTCAAATTTCAGCTTCCCAATTCGCAAATCCAAGTCAGGAGCCAAGCTGTAAGGTGGACAAGCGCCCTCGGAAGATGCTGTCTTCCTGTCAGAGCCTGTGACCAGTGGACTGGCGCATGTGCCCTCCCTGCTGAATCCATCAGTGTGTGCCGCCACTGCTGTAAGTCAATGGGCTCGGGCGGACAGCTGCCAGAGATCAATCAGGGACATAGAACAGAGCTTAATGAAATTTTATTTTGAAAATATGGCAAGAGTCTAAGGCACTTCAAACATTTAAATACATACAGGACCAAAGTAAATGTGACATGGTATACAGGAATCCATAAATACAAGAGAACTACACTGTTTCTCTAGAGGCAAATACAGGGCCAATTCCTCTAACACAATCCAACCTTTATCATTAGAGTTGTGCAATTATTAATACAGTATGATAATGTTACACGTAGTTCTTCATGTCTTTAATTAGTATGGAATATAAAAGTTGAAAATACTGTGTCAATTTCATATAGATAACCTTTTATAAAAAGTCATATATTACATCTACCTAGATAGAACCAAATGAAAATACTCTGTTTTGTAAGTTTTATACTTTCTGAGAGTTTTGTCTAGCCCAGGCCCAAGTTACTGATGATCAAAGTCATCTCAACTTCCTTGTTTTAAAATAATAATAGACAAAAGAAAAAACTATGCTGGAATGAGATTTTGGAAGAGCCTTCTAATGGTTCCACATTTAGTAAATATAAAATTTTTCCCACAAATATTTATAACATAGCAATGAGAACCTGACATTTCTTTGTGGGAGTGGCCAGAACAGAAGGGGCCCCTGCAGATCAGGTCAGAATTTCCTATGACTGCACATAACGGAGCAGATACTCAACAGCAACAGAGACTGGGTTAAAGTGTGTCCTACACAGAGAGAAGATGGCCAGAAATGTGGCACGTGTGCCCAGGCCGGCAGTCTCTGCACTGTGAAAGCTTCAGCCTTTAGCCCTGGGCTTTATGCTTCTGTTTGCTGGTGAGCTCAGGCACAGTACACATACATTCAGTACCTGTCACCCCAACAGGAACACTTAGCAGCTTAATGGTGGCATGTAAATAGAGGGCTATTTGCATACAATCAATCAGTCAAATGAACCTCGGTGGGTGGGGCCAGGAGACGTCTTCCTTCCAAGTCTAGGGGTGCCCTAGAGACCAGGAAAGGAAAAAAACTGGGGGTTAATAAGTGACTTCAGACAGATGTGTGCCCTGTGATATTGGATCTTGGCCCCCCACAGCCAACAACCAGCTGTGAGCCAGAGCCAGGAGAGCTCTGGCTGAGAACGGGGGACAGGTGTCCACAGCAACGGGCACAGCTCCAAGGCCAGCTGAGCTCAGCAGTGCTATGGCCAGCTGTCCTGGGAAGTCACCTTCCCACTCAGTGAACTGTGGACTACGGCTGCCTGCCGTCTGCTTTAGGAACGATGCCAGAACCATGGTGAAATATCCCCAGGGGCTCAGGGGGTACATCTGGATAATTCTGTACAGAATTAAAACCTATGGACAGCTGTGAGAACATCTGTCTTGCAAGGACGAGCAGGGCCCAGCATCTACTTAAACATTAGTTCTCCTGCCCTTTGTGGTGGGGCAGAAAGAAAGGATGAACTGTTAAGCTCCAGACTAAAACTTCCATTTTCTGAATCAACATAAAATCTGTCAATTCCTGGAGGAAGGGTGTCCACCAGTCTGGTAGATTTCAGCCTATTTACAAATGCCAAATGCACAACACTGACCGGAGACTGGGCTTTTGCAAAGTTGACGTGGGCATACAGAAGAACCGCGATGTCCTTGTGTCCTGCTTCCAGGGCGATTGAGAGCGCAGTGCTGCCGTCCTTAAGATGAGATGGAAAGAACAAGCCATGTTGGGTTTCTCAAGCCTCCAGAGAGCCAGAGAAGGTAAGAGAACAAAACCACCTCCAATAATCGGTAAGGTTCCCCAAATATCCCTACTCCTTTGGTCTTCTGGGAAACTTTTTCAGGACCTCTAAGTGTGAAGGCCTGAGGATGTGAAGATGAATGAGGCAAGCCTCCACCCTCCAGAGGTCCTACTTAAGAGGATTATCTTTTTCAACCATTCTGCCCACAGGAGGGGGAAGCAGAAGATGAGGATAGAGTTTTTTTTTTCTTATAATTATGAATAACCAGGCAAGCACCAGTAGTGTGTTTGGAGACTGCAATATGCCAAAGATCTCTTACCTTTCCTCTTAGAGAGGGCACTGTTATCTTAAAGCCCTAACTACCTCCATTTAAGGCTACAATTAACATCTGTAAACACACAATCCCAGTGACCTGCATAGATGTGTCTTAGGGAAATAAGAGGGGAAACACTACATCTGAGAAAGAAATGCTTCATTTAACTGCTTGATTTCCATTAAATTTCAGGGATTCAGATGGATATAAAGGAGTATCAAGGTAAACAACAGCATAATTTGTTTTCTGTCTTTTTTTTTTTTTTTTTTTTTTGAGACAGGGTCTCTGTCTCCTAGGCTGCAGTGCAGTAGCAGGATCACAGATTCCTGTAGCCTTGACCTCCAGAGCTCAAGTGATCCTCCCACCTCAACTCTCAACCTCCACGGTAGCTAGACTAATAGGAGGGCACCATCACACCTGGATAATTTTTTTTTTTTTTGTAAAGATGGGAGTCTCACTATGTTGCCCAGGCTGCTCTCAAACTCCTGGGCTCAAGTGATCCTTCTGCCTCAGCCTCCCAAAGGGCTGGGGTTACAGGAGTGAGCCACCATGCCCAGCTATCTAGTCTTGAAATAAGGATTTCCCTCTGGTCAGCAGCAGCAGGACCCACTTTTCCTTTGTTTTAGTCTTATGATCCTTCCCTCCCATGCTGTGAATTTTGAAAGAGAATAGAAGTAAAAGCAAAGAAAACCCACTGCAAAGTTAATATAAACTTTTCAGGAAGAAAGAGAAGTCAGAAACTCACCCTCCCATAGAGGGGAAGAAGGGAATCTGGTACAGCTGTAGCTCCCATGTGCTCCTGTGGAGATGGCTGAGTCCGAAGCTAGTTAGCCCCTAATGCCAGCGAAAACCTCTGCTGGTTTGCTCTCCCTGCTGGCTTGGGCCCAGAGGGATCTGACATACAAAGGGTATTTTCCCTAACTTTTTGGTGTTTTGAGCTGAAGAAAGCTCTGATCCAAACCTGTGATCCATAAACTTTCAAAAACAGAACCAAGGCAGCCTGACCTCTGTGACCTTAAACCATCCGACCAGTTCCCACACCTTCCACCACTCCTCTGCTTTGGCCTGGAGACACCCAGAAGTACCCTCTTCCCTGGTGTCCTGGTCAAGGAGTTATCTGGAAATGTGGACAGCCTGGGAACTGGGAGAGGAGAGCAGAGTGATGCTGATGGGACAGACTGAGCAGAAACGGGAAAATGTGCTTAAAGAAGCTCATGTACTCCGCAAGGCCTGGTTTAAGTGGTGCCACAAGCTCCTCACTTTCAAGGGGCAGAGTGGATCACCTGCCTTCACTTTGGGTGGGAAAGGCTGTGTAGTAGGAACTAGTTTTAGTCACCTTGTAACCCCAGCCTCTAATGACTAATAACCCAGATTTCCAAGGGGACCGGGGCCCTGGTCTGTCTTAGTGGACCCGTCAGAAGTCACCTACACTGAATTTGATTCTGCAGTGCAAATCCACTGCTTCCCCTTTAATAGAGTGGCTCTTGGACATGCCCATTAAATCACTTTGTCATTTTATATTTTGGGATGGGGCCTATTTATTGCTCTGCTTTGGGCACTAGTTTGAGAGTTAGTTTGTACACAGTAAGTTTAGCCAAGCCTGGCTGTGAAGGGAGGGCACCTGGATGGTGCTCCTCTACCAGGAAAACAGAGGAGGATTTACTCGCCCAGGGCTCCCAGACCTCCCACCCGGAGTCCCCCAGACCCCTGGCTTGGAGGCCTATGGAGACAGCTTACATTGTCCTCCAGGTGACCGTTGCAGCCGGGCTGGGCCAGCAGTAGCTTGACAATCTCCACGTGCCCGTGCTCACTGGCACACATGAGGGCTGTGGAGCCCTCGTCATCCTGGATGTTGACATCAGCCCCGCATGCCAGCAGGCCTTTCACCATGTCTATCCGCCCGTGACTGACCGCCAGCATGAGGGCCGTCTGTCCTGCCTACGGGAAGAGATGAAAGGGACTTAAATACAAACTGAGTTTGCAGCTGTAGCCCCTCGTGGGGTTGTGCTAGGGAAAGAACTGGCTTGGAACTTCTTGGGGTGGGTGGTGAGCCAGGAGAAACCAGCTTCCCATGAGCTAAGGCAGGGCATAAAGTAAGGAGCCAATTTCACTTGAGCATCGAGGATCTGTCTCAACATAGCGAGGGGCTAGAAGTTCAGAGGTGTTTAAAAGTGAAGCTGTGAACATATCTGGATCTGGGACACTGCCTGCTATAAAGACACTGTAACATGGAGAAAGGAACCAACAGTCACCAGGTATATGATGGGGACACCCCATCATTTATGTGTAGGGAGACTAACAGCATTTCCCTGCAAATGGAGGAAAGGAAGGCAGAGGGAAAAGTTTCCAGTGTGAAATTTAATCCCATATTTCACTGGTGTGTTTAGTCAGCAAGGGGTCCCCAGGCAGTGGGTGGACTCAGAGCAGGCTTGCAAACAAATGTACCATGGCAGGAGTGTGGCATCTATGCCTGCTCTGCCAGAGCAGCCACTGCAGTCCTGTCTGCTGCCTGTGGGTCAGGGGTGGCTTCCTGAGCACAGGAGCTAAGCGTGCTAACCTGACTGGCTTTGGCATTCACATCCCCGCAGCCAAAGAGTTCCTCCACAACCTGCATATCTTTTTCTGCTTCCACAGCGGCAAGGGCTGCCAGCATAATGGGGGTATAGCCTGCCTTGTTCTGGTGATCCACGTTACACACGTCTGCAAAAAAGAAAAAAAAAAGTCTCTTAGGAAGCTGCCCCTTCTAACAGCAGCGGCTTATAGAGCCACCGAAGGGATGGTGTTTACAGGAGCCCAGTGAAATGGCACCAGGTGGCTGGAGACCAAGAGTAACTTAGAAGGAAATGAGAGGGAGGTTTTCATACCAAACCAAAAACTTTTTTTTTCCTACTCAGGAGACCTGAAGCAACGGTAAGCTTCTGCAGCATTTTTTTTTTTTTTGGACAGAGTCTTGCTCTGTTGCCCTGGCTGGAGTGCAGTGGCACAATCTCAGCTCTCTGCAACCTCCGCCTTGTGGGTTCAGGTGATTCTCCTGTCTCAGCCTCCTGAGTAGCTGGGACTACAGGCACCCACCACTATGCCTGGCCTACAGCATGTCTTGTTGGCAACTGGTGGCTGAAATGCAATGGCTTAGAAGTCTGAGCGGTTGTGCTAATGACTGCTCTTGAGAATAGACAATCATGTGGGATCTAGGCACTCAGCTGTGTTTGGGAAACCACTGCTCTGAAGTGAAGCAGGCAACGAGCTCCTCATGAAAGAAGGGTTTGCAAAGGCTTACGTATGGAACATTGGACAGGGTGGCACCCACTTATCCAAACCCTATTCATTCTGAGACCTTTAATTTACTACTCTGGCCTGTCCAGGGTCCTGAGAAGCAGAATTCCAATCATACAACATCTAGCTCTAGAATTTATGGTCTGAGAGCAAATGCAGTTAAGTACCTTTAACAGATTTAATGAACCAGACTTTTTCTATTCCTGTAATTCTTAAGGAGTCTTTAGTGATTAGCCTTCAGGCATTTAAAAGTTCCTTCAGCCCTTTCTCTGAAGTGACTGGAATGGTGAGTATTAGAAAGCAGCTTTTATGTGGGAACAAATATGAAGTTAAAATGTTTAAAAGGTTTCTATCATTACAGAGAAGATAAGGTACCATGAACATTTACCGTCAGATCCCAAACAACTCCATACTAAGGACATAATGGTATTTTTAAAAGTGCGTGTATTCATGCAGGAAATGAAGCGGATGAGTTCGTATGTGCTTCGGAGCTCCTGAGCATCTGGGACTTTGCTCTGCATAGATGTGGAAGCATCCTAGAACTACACCTTATGGAACCAGAATCTCTACCTAGAAGGGTGAGCAGTAAAAATTAAGAAAAGTGACTAACCGGCTGGGCGCAGTAGCTCATGCCTATTATCACAGGGCTTTGGGAGACTGAGGTGGGCAGATCACCTGAGGTCAGGAGTTCGAAACCAGCCTGACCAACATAGAGAAACCTCAGTCTGTACTAAAAAAAAAATAAAATAGCCGGGCATGATGGTACATGCCTGTAATCTCAGCTACTCGGGAGGCTGAGGCAGCAGAATTGTTCGAACCCGGGAGGCAGAGGTTGTGGTGAGCTGAGATCGTGCCATTGCAGTCCAGACTGGGCAACAAAAGTGAAACTCGGTCTCAAAAAAAAAGTGATTAACCAAAACCATCCAACAATGGAATTAAAATGATTTGTCAAGATATTTTATCCACTTCTAAGGGTATCCTAAGTTGCTCCTGTCAGGAGTGACATAAATCTTGTTTTGGCTTCCCTGGATATTATCCACTTCTGTTTAAACAATCACTCTGGCTGACAGTATCACCAGCTCTGTTTATAGTCTGGAAGGCCTGAAGAGGAGCAGCTTGAAATTCCTTCCTGTAAGATAGAAGCATTTATACCCTAACATGGCTCCAAAAATAGGGAACAAACAAACTTAGAAAAGAAGGATAAATCTGCTTGGATTTCTTCTCTGCATAAATTCCAAGTTCCCAAAAGAGAGCAGAAGAGATTGGATAGTGGATAAAGAGATGATTTTGGAAAATTGGACAGTTTTATTGCATATTCTTAGTCATATTCATAGTCAGGTGTTCCCATTGTATCCTCATTAATGAGACTGAATTATTGTGAATTCTCTATCAGTCACACTCTGGAAGTAAAAGTAAAAATATGTATTACAGAAATTAAAAGATGTGGGGACTATGTGTGGCACTGGGCTGCTCCATGTGAAGGGGAATTTGAAAGCTCACAATTTCTCAAGGGACCATCTGTGTCTGTGTCACCCCCTCCCTTCATGTCTAAGATGCCCACTGGCTCTATTCTGGGATGGCAAGTCTCTCTTCTCATTATTATGGTTGAGATATGAAAATCATATGTCCTTTGCTCTATGCTGCTTCCCCAGTAACAGTGTTTTTTTGATGAGAATGGTGATCATTTGACCATAATCTGTTACGGTGGCTTTACTTAGCCACATCTTGACTGACCACACACTTGTGCATGGACAGAGTGAGTGGGCCACAAGCACCAAGGCTGGAAGCAGCACTCTGCCTCCTGAGCGCAAACCAGTCAAGCCTGCGTGATTGAGCCCAGGAGGCAGTGTGAGTCATGCTTCTTACCAGGGATACACCTCTCACTTGAATGCAGCAAGAATATCCTCAAAACCTCCTATCAAAACAGATGTGGAATCTGTGTCACCCAGTTTTGTTTAAATTTCAAGCCTCTTATGAGTGACTCGAGAATATTCTTGCTGTATCATGTGGAAAAGCAATAAAAAGGGATTTTAGCATGGTCAGAGAAATTCAGGAGCGGCTCAACCAGGCTCTCTGAGATGAGTCACAACCCAAGTGCTGCTAGAGACGAGACGGGAGGGAGGGGCAGCCAACATACCGGCATCCAACAGCAGCTTCACTATCTCGAAGTTGGAGTGGGACACGCTGTAATGGAGGGCTGTGTTGCCGTTGCCGTCTGCCAAGTTGATGACATAGCGGAGGACATCTGGGGAGATGGCCTCAAAAGCAGTGATGTAGTCCCCCACCATGGCTGGAATGGCCGACTTCTGACTGGACACGCGGAACCATTCATGCTGGAGGGTGTTCAGACAGAACCTCTGCCAAAACACCGAGTGGCCATTAGTTCTTCTATTTATAGACTGAGACCTAGCCGAGAGTGAAAGTAACCTGTCCTTTTATAGTCAAAGTATATGCAGTTAGAATCTGCTCTCAAAAACAAGACCCACAGCCCTCAGAAGCTTTAAACACCAAATTTGGGACATCCCTGATTTTAAACCACATGTAGATGCTAGTATCTCTAAAGGAAGCCAGATAGCACCATGTAGAAGCAGACGCTCTGGAGCCAGATCACCGAGGTTCAAAAACAGGCTCTGCTACCTAAAAGCTATATGACTCTACAGAAGTTATTCTGCCTCAGTTTCCTGAGAAATGGGGATAATACGGTTCTTTGATAGTTTGTGATGAGAATGAAACACTTAGGCTTGGCTCAATTTACTATCAAGCTGTTAGTATTATGTAATCATACTGGCCTTGCAAACAATTTTCATAAAAATCAGGAAGAAACTGACAGGCCTACACTGAATTATGCTACTTGCTTCCTATCCAGACCAACCTCACCTCCTTCAACTCCTCAGCATAGCACTAGGTTGGGAGATGGTAAGTGTATAGCTAACCCAGTTCCCACCCCAATCCCAAACTGTTCAACCATGGAAGGGAAAATAAAAAGGAAGCCCGTCCAGAACTAATTTCATTTTCTCATCAGCTCCATTCTGACTTCCTGAGGCTGTGGACACATGAACATGGCACTTGCTTTGTGGATGATCAAGTCAAACCAGGATACATGAGGCTCAATGGAGACTGAGTATAGTCAGTGCTGGTGATAAGGATGACTACAATGCCTTTTCAATGGGCCTTCTTTCCTATGACTTTAATATTCATTTCTGCTTTGCTTACTCTTTAAAAGTTTAAAAGTAAAGAAAGCCTATTTGACATGTCAAAAGCACCAGAAGCCAATAGGCCCTCTTTCTGTAGAAAAGGAAGAGCTGGGATTATAGACCTTCCATCTCTTTATCATCCTGCTACAGAATACTTAATCATTTCAGTCAGATTTTGGGACACTTGAAAAGGGTCGTTTTTTTCCTATATTTTATACATTCAGATTCCTCCTTTGGAGTTGTCACACAAAGAAGGAAAATTATGTCTTCTGGTTGTCCTAACTGTACCTGGCACTGTGTTTACTCACTCGTCAATTACTTTAAACCACACAATACTTTAAATACTTTTCACACAAAATAGACATCCAACTGACAAAAAAATAGGGCCGGGTGTGGTGGCTCCCGACTGTAATCTCAGCACTTTGGGAGGTAGAGGAGGGTGGATCAAGAGGTCAAGAGTTCGAGACTTGCCTAACCAACATGGTGAAACCCCATCTCTACTAAAGATACAAAAATTAGCTGGGTGTAGTGGCGCACGCCTGTAATCCCAGCTACTTGGAAGGCTGAGGCAGGAGAATCACTTGAACCCAGGAGGCGGGGGTTGCAGTGAGCCAAGATTGAGCCACTACACTCCAGCCTGGGTGACAAAGCAAGACTCTGTCTCCAAAGGAAAAAAAAGTACCCATCAGAGTGTGTGCATGACACCATGCTCAGCAATTTGGAGGATGCAGGAATACAAAATCCTTACCAAAGACCACATAACCTAGAATCTGGAGAATGGGGAAAGAGAGTACGCTATGGCTATAAAATCTGGGGTTGTAAAGTACCAGTTTTAAGTTCAGGTTAAACCTGATGGGAAATATTGACACTTTAGTGACATTTCATGGTTTTATTACTCGTGACCAAGATACAGCCTGGCATTTTTATGAATACAAATTCATGAATTTCAACATGTAGTTCTGTTTCCCCTTGACTAGGAATTTTTTGAGAGAGGTTATCACTCTCCCAGGCTGGAGTACAGTGGCATGATCATGGCTCACTGCAACCTCCCAAGTAGCTAGGACAACAGGTCCATGCCTGTTTTGTATTTTCTGTAGAGACAGGGTTTTGCCATGTTGCCCAGGCTGGTCTCAAACTGAACTCCTGGGCTCAAGTGATCCACCTGCGTTGGCTTCCCAAAGTGCTGCGATTATAGGTGTGAGTCACTGTGCCTGGCCTTGACCAGGAATTTTATTTAGTACAGCTGGCATTCTGTAGCCACAGGTTGCAGAGCTATAGATTCAACTACCCACAGAGTGAAAATATTTGAAAAATGAAAAATATAAAACAGTATAACTTATTTATATAGCATTTACATTGTATTTTTTAAGACAGTCCTGCTCTGTCACCCAGGCTGGAGTGCAATGCTGCAGTCTTGACTCACTGCAACCACTGCCTCCTGGGTTCAAGCAATTCTCCAGCCTCAGCCTCCCAAGTAGCTGGGATTACAGGCGTGCACCACTATGCCTGGCTAATTTTTTGTATTTTTGGTAGAGACACGGTTTCACCATGTTGGCTAGGCTAGTCTCGAACTCCTGACCTCAACTGATCTGCTTGTCCTAGCCTCCCAAAGCATTGGGATTATAGGCATGAGCCACTGCACTCCGCTCTGTATTAGGTATTAAAATATACAAATGATTTAAAATATATGGCAGGATTTAAAGTATATGCATAGTTATATGCAAATACTACACAGTTTTACATAAGGGATTTGAGCCTCTGTGCATTCTGGTATCCTTAGGGGATCCTACGTTATCTTAGTGCACTGAAGACACAGCTGTCGACCACTGGGTTAGTCTGGCCTATGAAAGAATGTGCACATAAAAACTTCAACACTTAAGAATGTGTCATACTTGGCCATGGTGTCAGATTAGCTATTGCCACAGAAATACTTATATGTCCTATGTCGTACTATTCATGATCACTAAGGCAACTACAAACTCTTTGCTGTTTGCCCTGAATCTCTTAGATTGCGAAGAGATGACAAGTGCAGTTATTTTTAAGTTTAAAAATAGTGGCCGCCTGCATTTCACATCAGAGCGTAACATACAGTTTTGTAACTGAAAGGAATGCTGACCTTGGCCCAGATAGATAGGTTTCTTTTAAAAACTTAACCTAACTTAAAAAAATTCTTGGATGTTGCTCCCTGGATCTTAACATTCTACAAATACTAGTGAAATATGTAGAAAGATGACGACTGACTGCAATTAGCCCTCTGCAAGTGTATGCCTCACAGATGCCTCCACCCCAAGAAAAGTACAGGGTGGGTGAGGGATGTCCAAAGTTGGGCCTCAAGGAGACACTGGCAATGTGATCCAGGGAGCAAGACTGCATGACGTTCACCCAGCCCACTCATGCTGGAAACAGTTCAGGAGAAGAGCATGCAAGCTACAACTCAGGGGCAGCCTATAGCTGGCCATGACCCCGAGCCCACTCACGCACTTTGTATGGGGATGGTATCTGCAGGTCAGACTCACCATGTCTTTGCTGGACAGAGCTTTGGGGTCATTTATATTATTTTTCAGTAAGTTGCATGCAGACAACATCTTTTCACTTAATTCATATCTGAAAAGGAAAAAAGAACTTATAATTGGTTACAAGAGGAAAGTCATTTTTATTTTAACCTATATATACATATATTTTTTCTCTTAAGACAGGGTCTTGCTGTTGCCCAGGTTGGAGGGCCACGGCTTGATCTTGGCTCACTGCAACCTCCACCTCCCAAATTTAAGCAATCCTTCTGCCTCAGCCTCCCTAGTAGCTGGGACTACCTGTGTGAACCACCTGATCCAACTAATTTTTATATTTTTAGTAGAGATGGGGTTTCACTATGTTGGCCAGGCTGGTCTTGAACTCCTGACCTCGGGTGATCCACCTGCCTCGGCCTCCCAGAGTGCTGGGATTAGAGGTATGGGCCACCGTGCCCAGCCTCAATCCTGTTTTATCAAAAGGCAAGTGGCCCCAGGCCCGGCAGGTCGTTATGGCACAAGATGCTCAGGTGGAGGCAGCACAGGTATCCAAGGATCACGTCTACCGTGCAGAGCTGACACCTCCAGCCAGAGATTGAGGCCTTGTTTGGGAGGGTGACTTTCTACTTGACCAGTTTGGACTTTATGACATTCTGCTGGGTTTTTTTTGAGACAGCGTCTCACTCTGTTGCCCAGGCTGGAGTGAGTACAGTGGTGCAATCATGGCTCACTGCAGTTTTGCTGTCCCAGGTGCAAGCAATCGCCCTACACCTCAGCCTCCCAGGTAGCTGGGATTACAGGTCTGTACCACTATACCTGGCTAATTTTTTTTTGTATTTGTAGAGACAGGGTTTCACCATGTTGCCCAGGCTGGTCTCGAACTCTTGGGCTCAAGTGATCTGCCTGTCTGCTTCAGTCTCCCAAGGTATTGGGATTATGGGTGTGAGCCACTGTGCCCAGCCTGTTCTAAAAATATTTTTACTCTTAAGGGGGTTGAAGAAGGTCCAAATTATGTTTTTTTGAGATGATCTTGCTCTGTCATCCAGGCTGGAGTGCACTGGCACAATCATGGCTCACTGCAGCCTCAACCTCCATGGTTCAAGTGATTATCCCACCATATCCTCTTGAGTAGCTGGTGTGTGCCACCACACCCAGGTAATTTGATATTTTGTAGGGATGAGGTCTCACTATGTTGTCCAGGCTAGTCTCAAACTCCTTTGCTCAAGCGATCCTCCTGCCTAGACCTTCCACAAATTACCATATATCCATTATGCTGACCAGTAAACCACACATCTGAACCCATACTTGGTGACTCAAGAAGTGTTTAACTCATATGAAAAATTAAGCATAAAAATCAGATGACTACTATCAGACTAGTCTTTAAGTAAAATTTAAAAAAAATGACATGGTATATAAATTTCATCGCAAAGCTGTTAAAAAAAAAAAAACCCAGCCGCCTGAAACACTTGGAAATATAAGCTAAAAACACTTACCTTGTGTTAATGCAGTTAAGCTTTCGTTTGCAAAATTAAAGAGGTTACTTTTCTGAAATGTTCTATTTATATTTCACAGTGAAAAACAATTCTGAAGTTTCCATCTTTTCTGTTCTCTATTTTATGAACATCAAATCCTTATATGCTAATAATCTTAAAAACTTGTATTTTTAGGCACATGTTTCAGCCAACCAGAGTGTTTGATATTTTATTTCAGTTACTCTTTATGAAATACCCAAATCCATTCTTGTGTTGTGATCACTCAATGTGTAACAAAATATAGACACATAAGTGATATACATCATCTTTACAGTAAATGTGATCTTTGGCTAAAGCCAAATAACTGTTCCTCAACTACACAATGATCCTGTCATAATGATACACCTGTACCAAGATAAATGGCTAAAGATAAAATCTGAAATCTTAAAGTATGCTGGCCGCCAAAAAATTAAAATATGTCTTTAAATGTAAGGTAAGGTTTTCAAACAATGGAAGTTTTAGTGAATTGTAGTTCCATGTTAAATTATATAGCAGAGTTAAGGTTTCAGAAAACAAGGGTGATTAGGTATCAAGCCATTCTCTTTTTCTACCATAAGAGATCTAAGAGTTGCCATACTCTGCACTTGTATACATTAGTATCTCAAGATGTGCATATCTCTGAGGAACAGATAAAAGCAAACAAATACATGTAATTGCAAAAGCTCTGAACTGGCCAACTCTTATTGCCAAAGTACATTAAATGTGGGAGGGGCAAAGGAGGGAAGGGGAATGTACCACACCTCTCTCTGATTTCCACCTTCTCAGGTTCACATTCTTGAACCTGCATTTCATCTTCCACCCTGGCAGACTTGAAACCTTCAATATTAACTGCATGGTGCCCTTGTGCCATTCCCCGAGTGTCTTCATCCTCCTCCTCTTCCTCCTCTTCTTCAAGAGGATACTCAATGACATCACACTCGTCATCTGACTCGGAAGAAGAGCTTTCATCTGAGCTGGAATCATCACTTGAAGTTGTTTCATACCTAGGTGGCAATTGGGATTTCAGGAGATGCAAGATGTGCCCACAAAGACCCAGTGATAGAAATTTCTATGAAGGGATTTGCTAACTGGCTCTAGAAATTTCACTAGTGGTTTTAGATCCTACACTTAGAAGTTCAAAGTAAAGTCTATTTAAATGCCTGGTGGTTTTGAATGAATTCTAACTTAAAAGGGACAACCTGATTGCCAATTGGCATCATATGACACTTATTAAAGAAAATAATGGCATCTCTGGCTTAGTATAAATCAAGAGAAAATGTATTTTAAAATGTGCTTTATGTAAAAGATCTGTGTTAATTTTTTATTTCTTCCTATTTCATCCTATTAATTTCTCCAGTATCAAGGTGAATAGATTACATAAGTAATCAATAGTTTTTCTGGGGTATGCTCTCCAAAATCTCCTGACCATATCACTGAATAAAACTTAAGATTTGGAAAACAGGCACTGTAACGTTAAACCTTGATGATACAGTTTGCCATAAACATTATCTTAACTAACTTTGTACTATTTCTTTCTTGGGGGGGCATGTATCAATCAATTCATTGCTTTGATTCAATTGTAGGAGGACAAAGAGGCTCAACTATTTACATGAGCCAATGGAAAGAAGGAACAAACAATAAACATTCTATTCAGAAAGCAAACTGGTGATGTGATTATCAATTCTGAAAAGCCCTACATTTTGGATTGTGAACATGGAGAGCTAAGCAAAAGAACCCATTCTGAAGGAGTAGATGACTATTGTTGGCCCAAAGAGTGATGCGCTCAGTCTTTTTCTGCTCAATTCTGAGTTCTCATATAGTTGTCCAACACAGTGCAGGAACCCTGCTGCCTGCTGCGTTCCTTGAAGACTATTTCTTTCAGATCAGAGATGAGGAGATGTAAACTGCTCAGCTTCATCAGGTATCCTTAAGAGTGACAAATTCTTAAAGACAGCAAGAGGAGGAGAGAAAAGAAGCCCAAATGCACCTTTCTCAGGAGGGAATCTTCCATCACCGTGCTGTGGCCACTTCCCCGACTAGGCACCTTGAAATGTGACTTAGATAGGCAGGAGTCAAAGGAGACCGACAACGTTAGCCTCTAGAACCACCGTCTTTCCTTACCCTCCATTAATGCCAACAAACTGAAGATTCTTTTTCGCGCCATTTGAATCTTTGTTACCATCTTTCTTCTTCATGATGGACTTCAGTGTACTTTCATTGTTTGTACATGCTGTGGAAAAGTCAATCAAGGTGATCAAAATGAAAGCTCATATCCATACAGTTAAATGAATAAGTACTCTTTTTTCCTGTTAATTTTTTTCCCTCATGCATGTAAATGTAGATCTTGGCATATATATGTGAGAAGTTTGCACAAAATTCAATGGGAAAGTGTGTGCATGCAAAGAAAATAATTCAAAGTTCTATTAACAATATTCTTCCCATGAGAAAAAAATCAACTAGTACTTCCAGACATAACAAAGCCAGTGAAAAATGACATTTATATCTGGCTTATTGCTTATAAAGTGAAGTCGTGTCTCATTTGGGCCTCAAGGACAGTTCAGGCGCTAAATAGGGATTATTATTTTTCTTCAGATGAGATAACCTGGAAAAATTTATGCCTGCCAGAATGTGAATAAAACGCTGTTTAAAATATTTCAAAATTTGTAATATCAGGTAAGCCAGAATGTGAATAAAATGCTGTTTAAAATATTTAATAATTTGTAATATCAGGTAAGCTTTCTTGTGCAGCTTTCTTTCTTTGGTAATTTTTTTGAGACAGGGTCTCTTTCTGTTGCCCAGGCTGGAGTGCAGTGGCGTGATCTCAGCTCACTGCAACTTCCACCTCCCAGGTTGAAGTGATTCTTCCACCTCAGCCTCAAGAGTAGCTGGGACTACAGCTGTGCACCACCATGTGCAGCTGATTTTTGTGTTTTTAGTAGAGATGGGGTTTCACCATGTTGGCCAGGCTGGTCTCGAACTCCTGGCCTCAAGTGATCTGCCTGCCTCGGCCTCCCCGAGTGCTGGGATTATAGGTGTGAGCCACCATGCCTTGCCTCTTTGGTAACCTTAATATAAGAATATTCTGGGCCTACCTTCCAAACAACAATATTACCTTTCTTCCAGGTCAATTTAAAAGGTACATTGACATTAAACTGGAATGCTGGCAATGTTGGTCCTAGAATCCTGATGCCAATGACTGTCAGTGAGAAAAGTTACCGTAGAGGCCAGCGGCGATCTGGTCATCTGTCAGGTTCACTGGAGACAGCATACCTTCCTGAGTGGGGAAGGCATCCAGGCTGCTGATTGGCTTTCCTTCTGAGGTCCCCACTTCTTGCTCAGGCTGGGATGTCTGGGAGCTTAAGGGACTTCCTGACTGAAGGCTTCCACACTTACACGTATATCCCAAATTATTGCCTATCAGGAAAAAGAAAGGTACAGAGTGTGTTAGGACTGAAAAAGCAGGCTTAAAAAAAAAAACTCTTGCAATTCATAATTAAAAATGGGACTATTATTCCAGCCACCAAAACTCAAAAACCCCCTTTGACTCTTCACCTTTCCTGATTTCATTAGCATGGGCAGGCTGCCGAGCCTTGCCATCCTAACTCTGTAGCACCTCTTCTTTTCTGTTTTGGCTGCTACCACCATAGCCTTGGTTTCTAGTCATGAAAGTAGCATCCTTACTGCCCCTTTGTCATCACTATTTCCTCTCTGGCACAATGCTGCAGAGTATTACTCCAGCCAGCTCCAATGGCATGGTTATTCTAGCAAAAACGAAATGTGACAATGCCTAAGAAGCACCCACCACTCAGGAAGTGTAGTCCACACTTTATAGCCAGAGATTCTAAGCTACCATAATCTGGCACTGGCTGACCTCTCCAGCTTCATTTCCCACTCCTCCTGTTGTCCTTACTGGGACAGGGACTGCATCCCATTAAGTGCCAGAACTTGCTGGATAGAGATGCGGGTCTCTTGTTTCCTGGCAGCATGCCTCAGCTTATGCCCTTCTACCTGGAATATCTTTCTTCCCCATCTTCATACAGCTGCGCCCTCCCCTCACTGCCTCTTCAGAGTCTTCCCCGATCTCCTTCACTAGCAACAACGTTCCTTGCCCTGAACTCTCACAGCCCACCTTCTCCTGGGATCTGTGATACAAGGTATAAGATGATTTGTATGATGGCTTTAGACCCCCTTCTAGATTGTAAATAGTTTGAGGGCATCAAACAGTTCTGACCAACTTTGTTTCTCTTACCAAATCTACTAAAGTGCTTTTGTATATGTTAGCAAATACGTGTATAGTTCACTGACGGAAGCAGAAAATCTGGATTCAATAATATTTTGTAATTTTCATATACAGATACGTCAATGAAAAGAGTCAAACTTCGTAAAAAAGAGGTTTACTCTGAGCCAAATATGAGTGACCAAGGCCAAAAGCACAATCACGTGAGGTCCTGAGAACATGTGCCCAAAGTGGCTGGGTTACAGCTTAATTTTATACATTTTAGGGAACTAGAAGTTACAGGCAGACACCAATCAATACATGTAGGGTGTACAGTGGTTTGGTCTAGAAAGGTGGAAGAACTCAAAGAAGTGGGAGTGGGGCTTCCAGGTCTCCGGTGGATTCAAACATATTCTGACTGGCAGTTGGTTGGAAAAGTTAACTTACTGTCTAAAGGCTTGGAATCAACAGAAAGAAGTATCTGGGTTAAGATAAGGGGTTGTGAAAACCAAGGCTCTTATTATGCAGATGAAGCAGGAGTCTACATAGATTAAGTCTACATAGATAGCAAATGTCTCTCATCAGACCTAAATAGGTAACAGACTCTTAATCTCTCCAGGATCAGGAAAAGACCTGGACAGGTAAGGGGATTCTCTACAGAATGTGGATATTCCCCACAAGAGACAACCTTGCAGGGCCATTTCAAAATACATCAAAGAGGCTGGGAATTGTGGTTGACGCCTGTAATCCCAGCACTTTGGGAGGCTGAGGCAGCCAGATCACCTGAGGTCAGGAGTTCAAGACCAGCCTGGTCAACATGGTGAAACCCCGTCTCTACTAAAAATACAAAAATTAGCCAGGTGTGGTGGTGGGTGACTGTAATCTCAGCTACTTGGGAGGCTGAGGCAAGAGAATCGCTTGAATCTGGGAGGTGGATTCAAGTGGCCAAGATCGTGCCACTGCACTCTAGCCTGGGCAAAAGAGTGACAGAGTAAGACTCCATATCAAAAAACCAAAACAAAGAATACATCAAATAAATATATTTTAGGGTAAAATACTTCAATTTCTTTTAGGGCCTGCTATCTGTCATGTGATGCTATTCTAGAGTCAGTTTGGAATTTGTTATCTTATTGCTATAGTCTGTTTTGTCACTGCTAAGATTTCTGTTTTAATGTTAATGCCGGTCAGTGGTACCTCAATTCCAAACGTATAATGAGGCATGTTTGACACTTCCTTCCCATCATGGCCTAAACTAGTTTTTCAGGTTTACTGAGGAATCCCCTGGCCGAGAGGAGGGATCTTATTCAGTTGGTTAGGGGGCTTAGAATTTTATTTTTGGTTTACAGATATATCATAGAATTTTCAATGTGGGTGATATGGAAAAATGTTTGTAATATATGGCTAATTGAAAAAAGCAGATAATAAAATTCCACGTATTGTGTGATCCTATTAAATTACTACACACACACGTATACTAAAAATTATCTGAAAGACTGTGCTAGTTGAAACACCTATGATAGTTTTAATTTTTCCCTGGATTAGGTTGGGTGCGGTGGCTCATGACTGTAATCCCAGCACTTTGGGAGCCGAGGCAGGTGGATTACTTCAGGTCAGGAGTTTGAGATCAGTCTGGCCAACATGGTGAAACTCCATCTCTACAAAAATACAAAAATTAGCTGGGCATGGTAATGTGTGCCTGTAATCCCAGCTGCTTGGGAGGCTGAGGCAGGAGAATCACTTGAACCTGGAAGGCAGAGGTTGCAGTAAGCTCAGATCGTGTCACTGCACTCCAGACTGGGCAAAAGAGCGAGACTCCGTCTCAAAAAACAAGAAACAAAACCCCTAGATCTGCCATTTTTTCTATAGTGAATATGGTTAACTGTGTTCAAAATCACTTTTAAAAATGAAAATTATTTGACTTAATAATTGCCTAAAAATTTTATCCTAAGGATGTACAAAAAGATACAGAAGGCTATTGTTTCCACGTTTAAAACAGTAAAAAGAGAGCCGGGCATGGTGGCTCACACCTGTAATCCCAGCACTTTGGGAGGCAGAGGCTGGTGGATCACCTGAGGTCAGGAGTTTGAGACCAGCCTGGCTAACATGGTGAAACCCCGTTTCTACTAAAAATACAAAAAATTAGCTGGGCATGGTGGCACGCGCCTGTAATCCCAGTTACTTGGGAGGCTGAGGCAGGAGAATCGCTTGAACCTGGGAGGCAGAGGTTGCAGTGAATCGAAATCGTGCCACTGCACTCCAGCCTGGGCAACAGTGAAACTTGGTCTCAATAAAAAACCAAAAAAACAAACAGAACAAAAACAGTAAAAGAGGAGGACAGTGCCTATAAAAAACTAGCATATAAGCCCTGGTATATATATACAAAGGAATTCTATACAGCCATTACAAATGTTGATGCAAGAGGATATTTATTAACATACAAAAATGAGCATGATGTGCATTAAAAATAGGTCATATGAGCCAGGCATGGTGGCTCACGCCTACAATCCCAGCACTTTGGGAGGCTGAGGCGGGTGGATCACCTGAAGTCAGGTGTTGAGACCAGCCTGGTCAATGTGGTGAAACCCCATATCTACTAAAAATACAAAAATTAGCTGGGAGTGATGGTGGGCACTTCTAATCCCAGGTACTAGGGAGGCTGAGGCAAGAGAATTGCTTAAACATATGAGTTGGAGTTTGAAGGGAGCCGATATTGCACCATTACACTCCAGCCTGGGCAACAAGAGCAAAACTCCATCTCCAAAAAAAAAAAAAAAAAAAAAAAAAAAAATTATACAATAGTATGGAGAAAATAAACCTACTTTGGTTAATGATTTTCTTGTAATTTTTATTTATTGAGACAGAGTCTTGTGCTGTTGCCCAGGCTGGAGTGCAGTGGCACGATCTCAGCTCACTGCAACCTCTGCCTTCTTCGTTCAAGAGATTCTTTTGCCACCATGCCTTGCTAATTTTTGTATTTTAGAGACAGGGTTTCACCCTGTTGGCCAGGCTGGTCTTGAACTTGTGACCTGAGGTGATCCACCTGCCTTGGCCTCCCCAAGTGCTGGGATTATAGGCATGAGCCACTGCGCCTGGCCTTATTTTTAATTTTTGTCTCAGTTCAAATTTTTTTTTTGAGATGGAGTCTCACTCTGTTGCCAGGCTACAGTGCAGTGGCACAATCTTGGCTCACTGCAACCTCCGCCTTCTGGGTTCAAGCAATTCTCCTGCCTCAGCCTCCCAAGTAGCTGGGGCTACAGGCACGCACCACCATGCCTGGCTAATTTTTGTATTTTTAGTAGAGACTTAAGTTTCACCATGTTGGCCAGGTTGGACTTGAACTCCTGACCTCAGGTGATCCACCCGCCTCGGCCTCCCAAATTGCTGGGATTATAGGCATCAGACACCATGTTCGGCCTCTCAGTTCAAGTTTAACAGAAACTAGAAAAGATCAGTGGGCTGATGATGCCCTTCAATGATACAACACACAAATCAGTGGCCTGCACCTCAACACAGCTCAGGCCATTCCCACGAAGGGAATAATGGCTGGCCTCTCCCCCTGCATAAAAGGCCTACCTTATAACACACCAGAATTCACCTGAATCTGAAGTCTTATGCTTTACTCATGGGGAAAAAAAAATACAAAAGAGGTTTTGTTCTCACTGCTGCCTTCTGGCACTGGGAAATAATTATACTTACATATATGTATTAGAAAAATCATGGAAGGATATGCAGAAAACCCATTTAACATTGCTTTGCTGGCTGGGCGCATGGCTTTCGCCTGTAATCCCAACACTTTGGGAGGCTGAGGCGGGCAGATCACGAGGTCAAGAGATTGAGACCATCCTGGCCAACATGGTGAAATCCCATCTCTACTAAAAAAAAATACAAAAATTAGCTGGGTGTGGTGGTGCGTGCCTGTAGTCCCAGCTACTTAGGAGGCTGAGGCAGGAGAATTGCTTGAACCCGGGAGATGGAAGTTGCAGTGAGCCGAGAT